>QZGG01000982.1:0-86262 GCA_006409495.1 Sedum album | reverse complement strand
TAAGCATGTGACTGCAGGGATGGTCAGGCTACAAACATCCTACAGGCTACAGTGGCAATGAAAAGGGTCTTTAAGTGAAGGGAAAGAGGGTCAGAATAAAGGATAAGCTTGGTAAAAATGTAAAAATGAGATCAGAAGGCTGGATGATCCGGAGAGCTACTAACACCATGTATAAGCTGATTTATTGATTTACACCGGATGAGATCACAAGGTATTTATACTTCACGAACCTTAGTGTAGATCCATAATATCAGCCTTAAATTTTACTTAATACATGCTAGCATATTTTTTGATGAATGAGAAATATTATTTTGATTTAGGAGATAGATTTGTTGTTGATTGCAAGGTTGATTCCATGATTGAAGCTTTCCAACAATTCCTTTGAACGTGTTTGGCTTGATTATACACGATCCGAAAAAATCAACGAAACTCATACCAAAACCAGCCTCAATGACGCCATTATTTTTTCTAGCTAATTTGAGTAATATTTTTGTTGCATGTGTTAAGAAGTGTAAATATGATGCTTTTTCTTTATTATTGCTTCATTATAGGAATAGCATTTGACCAACACGTGTATATATTTACTTATGTTGTAAAATTCATAGTCAATCAAGAAACAATGTCAAAAGTTGACTTGAAAAAAAAAACTAAAAATGTTGAGGATACTTGTTCAGCAGTGAACATTTAAAAAGATATACTTTAAAAAAAATTAATTCATCGCTTAATGAATGAACATACCCCATATTAAAGACGGAGTTGCACTTAAGAAGACTTGAACTACCAACCTTAATAAAAATCGAATGATTGACTGTTAGACCGCTTCTACTTGTGCAAAAAGAGGAGATGGTTCGAACCCATGAATCCATGATATTTTGTTTACCCACGCCTAAAACCGATATCTTGATCTCAATTTCCATTTCAATTATAATTTTTGATTGATTTAATTTTTATTTTGTTCAGTCATAATTTCATTTATGCTTGCTAATTTCTAACACCATCCATGCACGACATTTGCCAAATATGGTTAACACCAATTCATTCTATCCTTTTATCTCCCTCACCATCTGTTGCTTTTCGCTAATAAATCTCAGGACCACCAACCACATCCTCAACCCCATTTTCGCAAACATAAACCAAGTCTTCATATCATCTGCATTGCCTTTCCAGCCTACAGATGAGGAGGAAACCATGCCCTCAAACTCCATTCTCCTCCTAATGATCACCTTTGCCATAGCTTCTTCATGCACTCCCACCACATTCTCCTTACAAAAACAACCCTCAATCCACATCCAACATGGAGAAAACCAGCCCGATCTCGACAACCTAGCCATGGTCACCTTGGAATTAGCATCAAGAAATGCATCCAACACACGAGAACAAATCCTTCTCATAATGAAAACAACATCAGATAACTTCATGAAACAATGCCTAACTGACTGCTTTGATCACTACACCGACGCAGTCACTCAAATCAAGGACTCCATGGAAGCTTTGAACAACAAGAGATATCAAGACGTCAAGAATTGGGTGACCTCTGCAATGGCCAATGCGCAAACATGCGAAGAGTCATTTCTAACTAAAAGGGGATACCATTCTCCGTTAACGTCCCAAAACATGGTTTTCCAACAGCTTTGTAGCAATGCCTTGTCCATTGTCCATCTCTTGGATGGAGCTCAAATTTGATACAAACATCTTTGCACATTTTAGGATTTCCTAGAAAGTTTCAGAGGTCAACTATATATTCTGGTATCTAGAAAACATGGTTGTAGAATTTTATTTGAGGTAATGAGCTCAGGGAAATCAGATAGCTGCAGCTCTAATTGATAAATGCAACACTCTGAATATGAATCTTTTGTCTAACTTTGAAAGACTTCAATTATTTTAAAGTGGTATTGACAAGACAAACAATTAGATACCTTAAATTATTCACTAAACACCTTACTTTATTGCTAATAGCATGGTTGCCAATTTAATCTGCCAAACCTGCTGAAAAGTGAACCCCAGTTGAAGGCAACCATGACAAGCCATCTATGAACCGCCTGACTGTGAAGATGCTAGCAATAGAGGCATCCCTGATCACATGATAGCCAGGCCACTTAACCCTCCCGGACACCGATGATCCTGGCCCATAATTCTTATACTCACCATAATATAGCGTGTTCAGCGCAAAATCTCCATACCACTCTAACCAGCCTCTAGGCTGTACCTGGTTGCTCATGTATGTGTTCATAATCACTGTCCTTGAAAATAGCTTCCAGGGTCTCCCTAAATAAGTTGGTTGGGTTGCGTAAATGTAACTATCTTGAATTGAAAATCCTGTGCTTTGATGCGGACTTTTCCTCCCTTGAGCAGTTATTGTGACCTTTTGGAGAGGCAGTGGTACTCGAGTGAAGATTTTGCAGTTTTGTAGGACAGCTGCTCCATTGCCCATGATAAAGTCTATAGTGCCATAGATGTTGCATTCGCGGTAAAACTGGCGCAGTGAGTGGGCATAGAGCGTATCTTGGTAGCCTTCCATGCTGCATCTGTAAAATACTGATTGGTCTGAGTCGACCCTTAATGCAACTGCTTGGTGGTTTTGTGGCCCAGCAGTGTTACGGAAGGTCATATCCCTCGCTATGAACCCTTGCCCTGAAACAGCTGTTGACAAGCATTCGGAATAGTTAGATCAATAATTTTTTACAACGATACGCTAATACGGAAAATCTTGTACATAGTGTGCTTGCTTACCCACTGTTGCAGTTCGGAAGGTGGTATAACCTTGCAAGAAGTTCCTATTACCAGTGACCACAGTGGCTCCTATTCCATCCCCGAGAAGCATGATGTTGGTTTTCTTCTTCTTTAGGTCGATATTTTCTTTATATATTCCTTTCTTCACATGAATCAGATACCTTCTGTTGCTGTGATTTGGAGCATCTATAATTGCTTGAGAAATGGATGTGTAATTACCGCTCCCATCCAGTGAGACTACTGCATCAACATGCATACCAGATGGCCTAGCGGCAAGAAGACCCTGGTCTCCTTCAGTCATCCAATCTGGAAACTCCAAGCCCGGGTCAAGTTTTGTACCATTCCTGGTTGGCCTAAAAGGTAAGGTGTTCCTTTTCGTGTACATTGTTAGAACATTACTGATCAGCTGTGTGATTTGTTTCAGGCTTCCACTGATGAAGTTTTCAACCCTTCTGTCCGTACCTTGAAACCCCTCCAGGCAGGTGTCCTGGTTACCCATAGCTGCGCTGAGCCAAGCTTTGAGATCCCCTTCAGAATATATTGTGCCATCTCGTATCTTCTTCATCTCTATCAACGACAAGGCAATCTCTGAAACAGATAAATCTAGTAGCTCTTTGCAATCTTCAATGGCTATTTGTTCGCGGTAGCTTACAGACAGAGGGCTGAACGTGGTGATCATATCAATAGCATGCCTAGCCTCATTCAGAGAGGCTTGGAGGGCAGCACTTAGGACTGAACTTGGGTTTCTCGGGCTTATTTTCAGCAGCTCGGTCCCTAAATAATTGACACAAGAGGTCTGGTTTTCAACATTGGTGCATGCTTGGGTTAGAAGAGCTTGCACGGCTATATTATGATCTTTGTCATCCATTCCATGAGAGACCGCCTCAAGAAAGATGAAGAAAAAGAACACAACGAAGCTTGGCGAAGCCATCCAAGATGTTGAAATAATTTCCTGGGTCACTTATTATCCATATATATACAGAATGGAGGAATTGTTTGCCAATAAAGAAACATATTTGAACACCTTCCTCTTATGCTTTCTCCCCTTCTAAAGGTCTGGGGTATGCTTTGTCACATTGAATTATATATTCTTCTCTTGGGGCAGTCATCTTCTATAGAGCATGCAGCTTGACATTCTTTTTCCAATTCATACATTGGAAAGATTCCAACAGTAACTCCCAATCCAAACCAGCACTAGTTACACAAAGTTTACAGATTCTAGTGACTGTTTTGCCTTGTTCAACATCTATCATGTCAAGAAACCCCACGCACATGTAAATGCTCTACGAATCTCTTTGTCTAATCACCCCTAATCATGCAGCCTTTGGTATTGAGGGTATATATGAGATCTTCTGAAAGTAAACTTGCGAATGAAGCAAGTAATTTAACCTTCTTGATTCGTGAAGTACATGATCTGAGTGCAAGTTCAAAACCATCCGCAGTGACGTTCCTGAGTTCTACCATTTTTACTACTTGGAGGCGAGTCAGGTGACCCAGCACCATGAAAAGGCCCGTGTCAGAGACAGAACAGTTACTGATGTTCAGCTGTCGAAAGGGCAGAGATTAAATTTTTGAAACCTTTATGACATCATCAATCAACCATGTTAAAACCTTACCTGTCGTAAGTTATGGGCATGGTATGCGAGAGCCCAGAAGCCAGCATCAGAAATGTTTTCACAATGTTTTATATCCAGTTCGGACAATCTCCTGCAACCAGCTACAACTGAGGTCAAACCAATGCTTGTGATCTTTAAGAGAGCCCTCATTTCAAGATTTAACAGCTCTTCCATTTTTCTGATATATGCCAATCCTAGGTCCGTTATTTTTGTGCAGTACGACAAGTTGAGAGTCTTCAGCCTTGTGCAGCCATTTGCTATTGCACCTATGCCACTGTCACCTACGCCAGTGCAGCTAGGCAAAATGACCACATTTCAATAATTGACTGGAAAACGTCTATACATTGATATTAGTTCATAATGATATTTACCGGTATACATCAAGCTCATAAATCATTGAGCAATTGGAAGCAATGCTTGATAGTCCACGGTCAGAAATATTTGTACAAAGTCCTAATTTCAAGCTTCTAAGTTCTGAGCACTTGGACAGATAACAGAGTCCTGCATAGATAAAGTAAAGGTGTTCAGAATGGTGGGCATCATCAGCAGGCTCCATTTAAAAAGAGGATTAATATTACCTGTATCATCAACACCACTACAATCCGTGAGATCGATCTCTTTTAATAGTTTGCTGTGAGACCCTATTGATTGCAGACTCTTAAAAGTAATCAACTGACAAGCCTCTAACTTCAGGCAAGTAAGATTATTACAGGAACTGGCAACCGCTGAAATCGCAGCATCGGTGACTTTTCCGCAGCAGGTCAGATCAAGAATCCTCAGATCAATACAGGAGGATACTAGCTGAATTATGCCATAATCTGTCACCCCCTTGGACTTGCTCATCCCAACTTCAGTCAACAACTTGCAGTTGTGGCTGATGGTTTGTAAGAAGGATTCGGAAACTTGGGCCCCATCTATCCTGATGGAGTTCAGATTCTTCAAGTTGCTCAAGACAGTAAGAAACATTCGGGAGGGCTCCTGCACCATCAGCAGCCGCGTCTGAGTTTAACCATATTGAATAAAAACGTAAAAGGTTTGTAGTGGAAAATTTATGCTAACAAAAACACTCACAGGAACGCCATAACCTGCAACGAGCTTTGTTAACCTGCTATGCCCTTCAATTAGAGAATTCAGCCCTGAAGTGCTTATGCTTTTGCACCTGGATATATCAACAGTCTGCAATACGAACATAATCAAGGTTGTATCCATCAAACATAACACAGTCCATATCAACATCTACCTCACCTGAAGAAGAGGACAGCTAGTTGCCAAATACTTTAACCCAGTATCATCTACAAAAGGGCATTTAACCATTCCCAAAACCTCCAACTTCTGTAACGAAGAGATGGACCTAAGCGACTCATTCGAAACCTGAAAATGTCAAAAAGTGTTCCCAAGTTCAGCTCAATCAAGTTAAATGGCAATAAACTACTAGCATTGATAGTTATAAGACTCGAAAGATTAACAACCCAAGTATGAATTACAGTGACGAAGCCATACATGCAAATATGAAATATCAAGAGACTTCAACCCCTGGCATTTCCTAACAAGCAAATCAATCCCCATATCAGTAATCTCTAAGCACCATTTCAAGCTCAAACTCTCAAGCTTGGGACAGCCAACTGCAACCTTCACCAATCCAACATCACTCACATTCACACACTTATCCATCTTAACCTCCCTCAACCCTCCACCACAAGCCAGAGCTGCACACTCCCTATCTCCAAACTCCGCACAATGCGACACATCCACACTCTCCAAACTCCGACAAGCCCTTACAATCATCTCCAACCCATCAAACCTCAACCCGGTTGTCCTCACCAGCACCAACTCCTTCAGCCTTCCAAACCAACTCAACCCTAAACTCCTACTCAGCCAAAACGACACCGTTCCGTAATCGACCCTCGGGCAAACGGAGAGATCCAACCGAGTCGCGTTGACGCACTTTGCCATCAAACTCGGTAGAAACTCCGGTCGGAGGACTCTGAGTCCCGTCCGTTGCATTGAGTCGACTCGGAGGAAGTCCTTACAGACCAGCCGCCATTTTCTCCGATCGGCGTCGTCGTCGATCTTCTCAAGGATCCGCAACAGGAGATCGTCAGTCAATGACGAACACAACATGTTATGGGGCTCTTCCAGTTCCAGCTACGAGAAAAATACGAAACTCGAAAAAGTCAGCGGTCAACGGTATATGTGGGGACGAAGAGGAAGACGGCTCGGAAGCGGATCAGAGGTTGAAGCTTATTTCCGAACAGCGACTTAATGGACGAGCTCCATCGGATGGAGGGCATTTTGGGAAACTAAATTTAATAGAAATTGAGGATTTTAAAAATTGAAGAAGCGGAGACGAACACGAGCGATCTGATCTTTGCAGGCGAAGTTAAACAATGTGGTGGTGACACAAGCGATTAGTCGTACGGTATACGCTAACGTGCTGCTGCCGTACAACACGGCGCTGTGGGCCCACAGCTGCTTGTACAATAGAGGTCGATCCGTTTTTAACTCTTTAAAACGTTAAAAATACTTATCTGTTATTCGAGAGAATTGTATATTACTAAAAAGGAGGAGTTGAAGGTGTGTTTTTTGTGTTTTCTTTCATTCACCATCGTGCCCATTTTATAGAGCAAACTTACAAACATCATTCCGTGAAAACCGTTGTTGCAAGTCATTTTTCAATCTATGGGCCCCACCCCGTGGGGTCCTTAAGCTCCCAAAATTTGACTTTATTTTAAAACACTCCCCTTTGGGATGCTTAATACATGTTTATTTTGGCTTATTGAAAACCTTACTTGGAAAAATCCCATGGGATAAAAAATCAGTAAGGAAAAATAGTGCAACCACGCGAAGCTCCTCCTTATCATGATGTAGATGAGTGTGTCACAAGTTCTGTAATCTTCGCATGCCGATTTCTTGGACATGCTTTTTGAATGTTGAAGTGGGAAGAGCTTTTGTGAATAGATCTGCTGAATTTTCGTCGGAACGAACATATTGTATGTTGATCGTCTTATCCTTTTCCAGCTCTTGGGTGAACGAAAAGAACTTAGGATGAATATGCTTTGTTCTGTCGCTTTTGATGAATCCTTCTTTCATTTGAGCAATGCATGCAACATTGTCCTCATAAAGCGTGATGGGTTCATCCACTGGTAATAGACCGCTTGTGATCCTAATATGTTGTGTCATTGACTTCAACCAGACACACTCATGTTTCTGTTTCTGTAACGCCAAGAGATTGCAGTTCCTCCACATGTAAATACGTATCCGGTTTGTGACCTTCCTTTGTGCGGGTCTGACAAATAACCTGCATCAGCATAACCAACCAAAACTGGTTTCGAATTGTTAGGATAAAATAATCCTAAATCAATTGTTCCTTGAAGGTAGCGAAACACATGTTTGATTCCGTTCCAGTGTCGTTTCGTAGGAGCAGAGCTGAATCTAGCTAACAAATTAACTGCAAACGAAATGTCAGGACGAGTACAATTAGTAATACAAAGAGCTCCGATCGTACTGAAATAAGGTACCTCTGGACCCAGAATCTGTTCAGATTCTTCACAAGGGCGAAATGGATCCTTGTTGATATCAAGGGATCTTACAACCATTGGGGTACTTAATGGATTTGACTTATCCATATTGAACCTCTTAATAATCTTTCTCGTATAATTCGATTGATGCACAAGTATCCCACTTGACATGTGCTCAATCTGTAATCCGAGACAGTATTTTGTTTTCCCAAGGTCTTTCATTTCGAATTCCCTTTTCAGATAAGAGATTACTTCTTGAATCTCCTCACTTGTCCCGATGATATTCAAATCATCGACATAGACAGCGATAATTACACACAGATGTTGTTTTCTTAATGAAACGCATGGACAAAGGGGATTGTTAACATATCTTTTCTTTGACAAATAATCGCTTAATCGATTGTACCACATGCGTCCGGATTGTTTTAATCCGTATAAGGATCTTTCTAACTTGACTGAATATATCTCTGGGTTTTGAACTTGATGATTCCGGCATCTTAAAACCCTCAGGAACTTTCATAAAAATTTCAGTGTCAAGTGATCCGTATAGATAAGCTGTAACAACATCCATAAGATGCATATTAAGTTTTCATGAACTGTCAGACTAATCAGGTATTGAACGTAATTCCATCCATCACAGGAGAATACGTTTCTTCAAAATCGATACCAGGTCTTTGAGAAAAACCTTGTGCAACAAGTCTAGCCTTGTATCTTACAATCTCATTTTTCTCATTTCTCTTTCGCACAAAGACCCATTTATATCCGACAGGCCTCACATCCTTAGGTGTGAGTACTATAGCCCCAAAGACCTTACGCTTATTAAGCGAGTCTAGTTCAGTTTTAACTGCTTGTTTCCACTTTTCCAATCATGTCGATTTTTACATTCACTAATCGACAATGGCTCGGGATCTCCATCATTTTCATTCATGATATCACATGCCAAACTATATGAGAATGCATCATTGATATTCTCATTTCGATTCCATCTTATACCCGTATAGGCATAATTTATTGAGATCTCTTGATTCTCATCATTCTGTATTTCTACAGAATTTGTTCCTCTACTATGGGCACGTCAGACTTATCTGCCCCTTTCATTTTTTGAGGATTTTTATTCTTGGAACCAGGTGGCCTACCAGCTTTAAACGAGTTGTGGTTTCATGAGTGACTTTAGTTTCAAATTTTCCTTTTGAAATTTCAATTTGAACTGGAGCATTCTCAGCTGATATATGGGATTTTGTCAGTCTCTTTGTGTCACCAAATGCATCAGAAAGCTTATTTGCTATCTCTTGCAAATGCAATATCTTTTCAACCTGTCTTTCACACTCTTGTGTGTAAGGGTTAAGATGCAACTTTGGCACATACCGGGTGATTCCTCTTTCCATTTGTTTTCTTTCTCCCCTAATGGTGGGAAAACTTCCTCATGAAAATGAGAATCAGCAAAAACGTGATGTGCACACATTGCCAGTTTGAGTTTAGATGGAATGACTCTCGAAGCTGATATAAATTCCAAAACTTCTTTGTGGACCCATCATTGTTCTTTGGGGTGGTGCAATAGGTATATAAATCGCACAACCAAAAACCCTCAAAAGGGATATATTTGGTTCTTGACCAAACGCAAGTTGTTGTGGAGAGTTCTCATGATATGCACTTGGTCTTATACAAATCAAGTCAGCAGCTTGCAATATTGCATGACCCTACACTAATGTGGGAAGCATTGTTCTCATTATTAATGGCCTAGTGACGAGCACGTCGTTGAGTGCTGCAAATTTATCCCGGCTCTCCTACTAGTATAGTATTGGTAAGCTGGGGTCGAATCCACAGGGAACGGTGAGAAGTCGCCTTTCGAGCTACAATCTAAAACTGGGGTTTGTAAGTATTAGCAAGTAAAGAAAAGAAAACGGAAAACAAACACGGTTGACTACACTAGCGCACTACTACTAAGTTGCTTAACAATTTATGAGATGATATCAGCTCAGACTTATCCTTATGAACATATGCTTATCATTGGTTACTAAAGATACATGATATAAGGTTCACGTAGGTTAAGGTCCTGTCACAGCTTAATAACCTACACATACATTCCGGTCAAAGTCTGTATGATATTATTACTCTATCTAGTCTAGTCAATAACGAATCCGGTCAAGGTAGCTACTGCCTATTCTAGTGTTACTCCTATCATTCACAGTCACGTACTTCTGATAGTTTAACTATAGATAATAGATTCTACAACTAAGTCTGCGGTGCAAGGCTTCGCTTAATTGTCTAACCTAATTATCATGCAATTGAGTTCGGAATAATAATACTAAACTTAATCATGCAAATTAAGAACAAGACCTCAAAACATAATGTTCACAAGTCAAAGTCTAAACTGATAAAGCAAGTTAGCTAGACATGCTTTTATTAAACATCTCAAAGTCTGTATAATAAACAACAATAGTAAAACAAAGAAAACTCAGCGTAGGTTGTCAATCTGCGCGTCGGTCCCTTGCTGCGCGTCGCTTCGTCACTCGCTCTGGCCCTTGTGCGTCTCTTCTAGCTTGATTTGGCCGGACGGCCCGGAGGCTGGTGTATGGTGTGTCTTGCACATCCTCAAGCTTTGTATTTATATGCAAGCTTCTAGGGTTTCTAAGTTCAAAATAGGAAAGAGATAATCTTTGATTTCCATGTTTATCCCTAAAATCTCGCATAAAATATATTCTGCGCGTTGCTGACGTCATCTCCGCGTTTTCTGACGTCATCATCTCTGGTGCGTGACTTGTCAGTCGCGCGACTTGTCTTGCGCACGACCGACTGGCGAGCGACCCACTGGCGAGCGACCGCACTGGTGCGCGACCCACACTGGCGAGCGACCGACAGGCGCGTGACCGACTCACTTGTGAGCGACTGGTGCGCGACCGACTCACTTGTGAGCGACTGGTGCGTGACCGACTCACTTGTGAGCGACTAGGGTTGCGCACCTGCGTTCTGCTCGGGCCTTTACAATTCTTTCTTCTTTGTTTCTTGCTGCGAAATAAGCTTCTAAACGTCTATCTTTAATGCATATTCATCCTTAGCTCATAAAATCTCCTGAAATACAAAACTACACCAAAAGCGTAATCTTATACGAGAAAATATACAAACAAGCATAGTGTAAAGGACATAAAGTAGCGTACAACTGCGCTCTATCACCTAGCAATAAGCTGAAGGCGTTTAATCAATGATTCAGCAATACCGTTTTATGTGTGAACATGTGCAACATGATGTTCAACAACTATCCCCACCGACATACAATAATCATTGAAACTGAGCTCGATTTTCACCAGTATTATCAATCTCAATTTTCTAAATTGTATGATCAAGAAAATGAGCTCGAAGTTTAATCATCTGAGCAAGTAATTTGGCAAATGCCATATTACAGTTTGATAGCAAATAAATATGTGACCATTTGCTGGACGCATCTATCAATACCATAAAGTATCGAAATGGTCCACAAGGTGGGTGAATAGGCCCACATATATCACCTTGAATGCGTTCCGAAAACCCATGTGATTCTGCTTCAATCTTTCCCGATGAAGGTCTTATTATTAGCTCTCTAAGAGAACAAGCTTTACATGACAATGTTCTACCTTGAGGGATCCTCATATCTTTCAATGAATGCCCATGTGTATTCAAGATAATCCTTCCCATCATAGATGTACCAGGATGACCCAACGGTTCATGCCATATGGTTAACATCGAAGGTTTAATAGTTACTGCATTTGATTCAATCGCATAAATATGCGTGTAATGCAATCCACTAGGGAGTATTGGTAACTTCTCAAGTATATGTTTCTTTCCAGACTTGTGTGCTATGAGTAGCATTTATTTCATGTTACCGTCAGTCATAGACTATGTATCAAAATCATGAGAATATATATCATTGAAACTCAACATGTTCCTTTTGGATCTTGGCGAGATTAAGGCATTGTTTATCATAAACATTGTGCCATTCAGCAATTTAAATTTGTCTTGCCAGTCCCTTCTATCGGGTTTACCGGACCTGATATTGTATTCATAATCGTTTGTGTTGGTTTTATCTTTAAGTAAAATCTTTCATCTCTTAAGATTGTATGTGTTGTTCCACAATCAAGGATACAAACATCTTCAGTATTAGTCCTTTTGTATGCCCCACCGTTTGCGTTATTCATTTTAAAAACTTAAAGTAAACAAGAAATATGTAAGTTAACTCAATGATAAAAGCATAGTTCTAGCTTACTCAAGTAAGGAAAAACTTCAAACATGCATGTGAAAGGGAAGCACATAGAAAAACAAGCAAACATCGGACCATTTGACTTCATTCCCTTAGTTATCACCATCACCATGTTCAGCTGAATTCTTTGAGAGGTCATAGTTGACTTCAGACTCCCCAAGGTGAGTGTACTCATATATGCTCCAAAATGTATGAGTAAACTCCTATATCACCAAAGTCATTGTGGAAATCAGATGTTCCAAAATGAGTAAACTCATGGGGTGGTCAAAAAATTAACCTCTTTCCCCTTTCTTTTTCTATCCACGGACTCTTGGTAGAGTTTTAAAAAGTGATTTGGGGTTCGACAATTTCTGAACCAGTGACCTACAAGACCGCATCTGTTACAAGCAAATTCATGGTTATTAGTGGAGCTAGAACCCTTTTCCAATTTGTTGGAATTTCCTCGGTTCCACTCATTGCGATTTCTCTTTTGGTGAGGGACAATGGTCCTTTGATGCGGGTTATAAGAAAAACCACCTCGACCTTGTCCAACCATTACCGCAGCCACGAACTTGTCCACGTCCACGACCTCTACCTCGAACATGATAATTATTCATGTGTTCGGGCTTGTCGGATTTTACAAAGTTTGCTTCTGAAAAAGCTTTGAGCCCGTTGGGCGGGACTGATGATTTTTAATTAACAGTTCATTATGTTTTTCGGCAAGCAAAAGAGCAATTACCAATTGTGAGTGCTTTTCATGGCCTCTGATGCGATATTGTTGTTGGATAGTGACATTCGATGCATGGAAGGTTGATAGAGTCTTCTCTATCATGTTTGATTCCGTTATCACCATTCCGCAGTACTTTAGGTATGCAATGATGCTGTGCATCGTGGAATTATAGTCATTAACGGTTTTGAAATCTTAGAACCTCAAAGTGTTCCATGCATCACGGTATTTCGGGAGGATTACATCTTTCTGATGGTTATATCAATCTACCCATAACTCACGTGGATCATCCACTGTGAGGTATTCATTTTTCAAGCTTTCATAAATGCGTCTTCTGATAAATATCAGAAACATAGTTTTATTACTCTCTGGTGCGGTGTTGTCAGCATCCAGTGTTACAATGAGGCTCTTAGCCTTGAGGTGATTTTTTACATCAACCGTCCATGGTATGTAGTTGCTCCCACTGATGTCAAGTAGTGCAAATTCAAGCTTCACAAGGTTGTTCATGATGATAACTAATTGAAAAACTCAAAATATTTTATTAGATCAGTTTAGAACATACATATCATAGAAAAACATAAAAAGTAGACAAGAACAATAATTTCAAGATGTTTACAATAAGTAGAAAATACATCTGGTGCAAGATCCCCAGTAAAAACCATGATGCTAAGTGCACTAATTATTATATCAACTATAACTAACAAGAAGCAAGACATCCTTATCAAATTTGTAAATCTTTGAGTGAGAAAACTATATGATAGTAGAGAAAATTTTGTGTTTAGTATGAATTGTTTGAGTTCGATTTTATAGGGAAAAATATAGTCGTTGGAGGAAATATAGCCGTTTATAGCCGTTAGGTTACCGTTGGGAGTCCATTAATTCGGTTTAATTATATGCTAATGGTGTTTAAACAATATCATCAATCTAACATCTAGTTAAATAAATATAGTAAACATTTTTAGTTAGTTTAAAACATGTATTAATTAAAATGGTTTAAGTAAATAAATGTAGTAAACATATTTAGTCGGTTTAAAGCATGCATTAATTAAAACAATTTTAGTAAATAAATGGAGTAAGCATATAATCAATTTAAAGCAAATTTTATATGAAATGATTATATGATCAGATGTAAATCACCTCATTTACTATACGGAGGTTAGATCTGTCCGTTGTACAGTAAAATGAGGTTATACATTAAAAGTAAATGCATGTTGTAAATCACATCATATACTATATTGTCACGACCCAAAATTAGGATCGAGACCAGCGCTAGACCAATGGTCAAGCAAGCCTCAAAATACATCACCTTACTCAAGCATTTAAATGATAAAATTATAATAGTTCTAAATAATATCAATAGCGAAAGTAATTAACATAAGGAATGAAACTCTAAGTCCAACGGAGCATACTAGCTAAGAAAAGAAAATAACTAAATGTAGCAAAACAGAAAGACTAATGTACTGGCACCATACGTCAGAAATAAACTCGTTAATTGTCGTCATTGTCGAAGCTTGTACTAATAGCTATCACTTATCTGAAAAAGAGTTTAGAAACAACGAAATGAGTCGAATGACTCAGTGAATACATAACATATCTTATTAACGTTTCGTACGTTGTTTAATTCATATTCATCACAATCATAAATAACAGACAAACACACATTCATATGCAAAACATGATGCAGAGATGTATGCAAAATAATGCATGTGTATGTCAGCAAACAGTCATCAATGTCTATACCCTACACCACATCAAATCATCGCACACCATCTCATATCACCCCACACCATATCATATCACCCCACACTATATCTTATCATATCATCCACACCACATCATAACCCCACACCATATCATATCGAGGGTTGTACCTCGCTATATCTGTACCCCTCTCCATATTCATAATCATGATGAATGAAAAGTAATAAATAATAAATGATGCATGTCAAGTATGTCATGATGCACATATATAACATTCAAACAAATCAATCCCATTAATTTCATTTATTAACATATCATTCTTCTTTCAAATGTATAGCGATATCAGACGTCTTATTTAGACGTGAAGGGGGACAATAATTAATAATTATATATTTTTATTTAACAGTTAAGCGTCAATCACAATTTATTTAATTAGTTTAGAGAATAAAATACATTATATACTCACCTAGAAAATTAGTAAAGATTCATCCAAGCACCAACTCACACTACTCGATTGACTGGATCTTGTGAGCCACCTTGCCCGTGATACTATCACCTTGGGATCCCTCAAACTGACTTTCTTTTTTACGTTTATCCTAGATTCTTTTTTTGTAAACATGATTATATTTAAACTAGGGTTTTTCTTAAATATGGACTGAACCAATTTTTTTATAGGCCCAATGGAATATTGTTTTTATTTTTCGAACTATAACATTCTACCCTCCTTCGGAAAAAATTTGTCCTCGAATTTAAAGTATAATACCTGCAGTCACGACATTTGATGTGTGAGCATCTCGCGGGGTCAAAGCAAAGATTCGCGCTGGAGCTCTTACCTCTGCACTATGAGCTTGACCACTACCCTGAATCGAAGCTTGACCAACTTCACCTCCATGATGGATCACTGAGGCAATAGGTGCATGCTGACCTCCAACATCATCAAACAGTTCATTGGAATATCTAACTGAACGATGTGAATGAGCTGGTTGGGTTGTCAGATGATGTATATTTGCAAAACAAGTAGGGCACTGGTGCACATGATGTCCTATCTGACCGCATCCAAAACAAGCACCCGTCTCCTTATAGCAAACTCGCTTATGAGAACGGCCACAAGTTCCACAGACTGGAATCTGGTCAGAAGCAAAATCTTGACGATGTGTCATACCACGAGATATTGGCTGAGAATGTTTAGAACTCTGAGACACTGTATCACTATCACGATGATCCATCTGAGACTGGTGTCCACCTCTCTGAGTATGCTGAGATCTACCCCTCTTAGAGCCTCCACGTCTATACTGAGTCTCCTCGTCATCACTGTCATGAGGCCTCTTCTTCTGCTCTTGTAAAGCTCTCGCTGATGTATCACGTCCTCAATGGTTCGAGCTATATCCACCACATTAGAAAAATTAGTATACTGAGTGCCGACTAGAAGTCGAGAAATACCATGACGTAATCCAGAAATGAAGCGCTTAATGCGCATAGCCTCTGTCGCTACCAAATGAGGAGCATAAGCAGATAAGACTGTAAACTTATGATCATACTCCGTCACTGTCATACTCTGCTGCTGCAACGTCTCAAACTCTCTTGCCCTCGCATCACGCACACTATCTGGCAAGAATCTATCCTTAAAGAGAGTCTTAAACTCATCCCACTCCATAGGAGGTTGCTCATCACCCCTGTGTGAAATCATACTCTCAAACCAAGCATAAGCTACACCATGCAATCTGAAGGAAGCTAGCTCTACTGATCTCCAACTCGAACAATGTAGAACTCGCAAAAGGCGCTGAGTCAAGTCAATGAATGCACGATGGTCCTCCTTCGCATCTGTCCCACAGAAACTAGGTGGCTGATGTCGCAGAAACTCATCTAAAGTAGCATGGTTCCACCCTAGAAATCGCGATAGCAGCTGTATGGTTCATAAAATGTAAGACTATGGTTCAAGGAATATATGTATGGTTCAAAAAATATAAAGGAAGGTTCATGAACCATATAAAGGAATGGTTCATGAACCATGGTTCAAAAATTTAACTTTTGACGCATGTTACATCTGTAATCAGTCGGTAGATGTTAATGAGATATTATGTAATAAGATTTTGAATATAATTATTTAGCGTCACGTTACATATTTGCCCTTTATTTATTTTGGTAACAATTTAAGTGTTTATTTTAAACCGTCCGATTAAAATCAATCGAATTACTTTATATTTGAAAATTGTTACTTTATATCTGATCCCTTCGCATTAATATTTGATGGTAATATTATAACTAAAAATCCAACATCATATCTTTCATACATTCGTGATACGATCTGTTTTTGAAAAAATGAGCCTAAATTTTTTCGCCTCTGAAGGCCCTAAAATTGAAATCCAATATTAACATAATAATTTGTTTGCTGACTCATCTTTTTTTCCACATCATTGATCAGTGGACTTAAAATGCTAATTCAAAAAGTCTGTAAACGGAGAGAAATGACCATTTAGGACCCCCGTAACGTACGATGCACAATTTGGACCGTTGAGTCTTAGGTGATGTTGCCGGTCAACCAAAGAGCCAGGAGGTCAGTTTGATTAATGATTTTCTATTGTAATATGTTTTGGGTTGTAGGGGAAGTATCATATGGAACCCCCTCTTTCCATGGATCCATGGATCCCCCTTCATCACCGTTGATTGCATTTTTTGTGTGCACCAGATTGTGTCACGTGTTTGCATTTTTGAAATGCACATGTGAGTTGCACATGACAAATGCACACGTGAGTTGCACATGTGAGTTGCACATGACAAATGCACACGTGAGTTGCACATGTGAGTTGCACATGACAAATGCACACGTGAGTTGCACATGCTCATTAATGCGCTGACACAATCTGGTGCGTCCAAAATGCAAACAGTAAATGCAATCAACGAATGC
Source organism: Sedum album (assembly GCA_006409495.1). Taxonomy (NCBI): domain Eukaryota; kingdom Viridiplantae; phylum Streptophyta; class Magnoliopsida; order Saxifragales; family Crassulaceae; genus Sedum; species Sedum album. The sequence goes on along the minus strand of QZGG01000982.1, from coordinate 68,855 downwards.
AAAGAGGGATTCATGGATCCATGAAAAGGTGGGGGTTCCACATGATACTTTCCCTTGGGTTGTATTGTATTATTTGTGTACATAAGGGTCCAAAGTCCAATTTCTACATTTCGAGTGAATCTATTTTATACAGATTTTCCTCCATTAATGAAAATCAACCTTTCACCCTAATTTTGAATTCTCAATAGTTGCTGTATTTTTGGACGACTAATCTGTTTGCTCCGGTCATTTACGCAATGAGCTTTTGCAATCTTCTTTCTTCTTCTTGTTATTCATGTGGTTTTGAGATTCATGCATGGGTGAACATAAATTTCAGTGTAAAGAAAACTTATCAGCAATCATTTCGCATGAAAGAGTCGGACCGTCTAGGTAGAAAAGATGCGTAGTGCAGAAATCATCCTTGGAATATCCAAACATGGAGATTTACTTGAAGCGCACAAGTCACAAATGTTTCTCGGGTATTATCTGTTATCAAGCAGGAAAGCCATAACAATACAACCTGTCGGAAATTATTTCATAAATGCAAGAATGATTCCAAATTTTAACGATGAGTTTGCAGTTAATAGAGAGCTATCAACTATTTAACATTTTACAGATAGAACAAGTAAAAAACCGTGATAACTTGGCGACATTGGTTCTAAAAACGCACGTTTAACATATATATAATCAGGTCGTATGAAAGAAAAAAACATACATGTAACCAGTGAAGAAGGTAAGAACTAAGAAGAGCCTGAAAGTCCCCCCAATGTATGCTTCTTGAGATTCTGAGCAATGTAATGTATCGAGGGACTCTTGAATACTGAAAGCAAATATAATTAATAATGCATGACAAAATGCTGTAAATGATTCTCACAAATATAATCCTATTTCATACCAACAAAAAGGAAGAAAACAAGTTGTCCTATTTCATATCAGAACAGGACATCTTAAGTAGTAGAAAGCAACTAAACGGGGATCCCACATTATTTAATGTATTGAGAAACCCATTTGAATCCATCTCCATAGCCCATCTTCCTGACAATGCTACACATAAATACCTCCAAAGGACGGACGTTTGAATCTGTGAGATTCACCTTACCCTTCCCAGTTGTGAAATTAGTCAAACCAAGGTGGAAACGCAACTCATCTTCTGATGCAGCACTTGGAATGTCAATCTTGTTGCCCAAAATAAGGAACGGCACAGTGGCTAATGACTCGTCAGATAGGAGAGCATCCAACTCTCTCTTCGACTCAGCAAACCTTTCTCTGTCATAGGCATCAACTAGGTATACAACTGCATCCACCTTCAGCCAAAGAGCCACAACATTCAGATTATGACCCAGAAATTTGTGCAAGAAGAAAAAAATTCCATGAAGAATTTCATCAACTATAATCCACACCACAAAATAACGCAGGGACAACATAAACTATTATTTCCGTACAAAATACACCTTTGGGCATACAGTTGCTAACAAATAACTGTTTGAATTATAATCTTATTTCCCAGGAGCAGGATACGAGAGTGCCAGTGCCAGTGCCAGTGCCAGTGAGGTACTATTATTGAAACCCCTCCTCATACAAACATCAGCAGACTCCCTATTTGATATTACTGAAAATGAATCAAATTAACAAGTGGACATTTACCAAGTATTATGAAAGCAGGATATTCTCTTTTTCTAAAAAAATGTTTGGCATTGGCAAGACATCAATGTTATTCACACTATGTTGGTCGTGCATCTGATACAATACTCGAAAAGTGGCAAGAACATACACCCGATACTAATAAAAATATACTTATAAAGAAGTAATGGGCTCTATATAATAGAAGGAAACATGTAAAGTACCTTAGCATAATAATCTTTCCAAACTCTCCGAGCTATTTGATGTCCTCCCAAATCAAAAGCCTTGAACTTAATCTGTCCAATACTCAGCTCTTCAGAAGTAGGATACTGTGTTGGCTGATGCTGTACAAGCCTCTGCAAAAATACGTACACTTGAAAAAACCACATCTCGCAATTTCCAACAAAGTCAAACAATTGATCAGATTGCCAAGTAAAACCTCATCCTTCAACATGTGAAGCAGAGTGGTCTTTCCAGCGTTATCGAGGCCGAGGAAAAGATCTTCGCCTCCTTCTGCCATAACCCTAACGAAGCGAGGACTCCGTAAAACCAGTCAAGCAGAAACATCTTGATTTGCCGATCGGATCGCTTTCCCAAAGATCTCTCCGACAACTGATGAAAGACGATCCGATTTCGGACAATTTGTAGATCGCGAGTGCTTCTGGATGGTCGCAATCGATGACTGTTTCCGTGTCGTTTTAAAGCCCGATGTCTGCGTTTTGCAAGCTATTACTGGCTCGATGATGACAAATTTGAAAAACGTGTCATGGATTACTTACAAATGAGCCCATAGACATAGAGGAAGTCAAATGAGAAAATTTTGAAAAACATGTCATGGAAAAGGATCCTGTTTTGACTTTGTTGTTAGTTTAGTTTTCTTTGGAGTTTTGTTCGATATTATTGAATTGTTTGCAGCACGAATTAGAATTCGTTTTTTATTGAAGGTTGAATTTGAAAAATATGTTATATTCAATTTGTGAGTTTTTGTATACATCAGTTTGTTTTTAGTGAATACATTTAATTGTATAACATGAGAATGTTGTTTGTGAACAACATGATGTCTTTTAACAATTAGAAGAGAATTATGGTGCGCTTAGTTTTTTGTACATTTGTTATCTTAGTGAACGTTATTATACTCAAGTGGGTAATTTATCGGCATTTGTAAAGTAATTTTTCAATAACGGTTACAATGGATACAAATCGTTTAAGATCTCATACATGAGAATTCTTTTCTAATCATTGGTAGCATTGGTCACAACGGACACCTTTACCCCAATCATCGAAAAACATGTATTAGTCATTCAAGCGCGCATGTCTCTCCGCTCGGCTAACACGATCACTCCAAGAACACCGACGCGAACAAGCCCCACGTCCAAAGGCAAGCAAAGAAGAAAGCCTCATGCAAGATGCACACAACCTCCTCGCACGGGCGGGAAGAGAGAAAGATCTTCTCACACAAGGCGGAAGGAAAGAACCACTAACCTCCCACAAGGGAGGAGTATTTCTCACAAAATGTGAGAAATGATGCGTCCAAGGCGACTCAAACTTGAGCGCGCGTGGTTGCTTGACCAAGGGTATAATCATTAGGTCACCACCTCTTCTGCTAAATAATTATATTTAATATCGCAAAAGAAGAAGGGTTTTATGTTTGACATGGATTCCGATGTAACTTTGGACAGTAACAGTTGAAATGTAAACAAAGTTTGAATTTCATTTTCATACAAGTTCCATGGGTAGCAAGTTCACAAACTTGAACTCAAAAGGGTTTAAACAAATAGATTTCTTGTTTACAAAAAGATCAAGTTCCATGATGACTTAAACAAAACAAGTTCACTCCAGACATACATATCATGAGTATTGAGTACCATGCAAAAATGTTTAACAAGTCAGCGCCATGAAGTTCCATCAAAGTTGCATTCAAGCACAAATTCACTTCCAGGCTTTGCGTGGACATTTGGAAGGGGCAGCTGCACGGATTGTTTCTCCGTCGTTCTTTGCTTTGAATTTTTTACTATTGACATCTTTGGATTTTGTGGGTGTCGTGATTGTAGTTTTGTGGCCACTCAGATGATTTACCAAGTTTTTTTTGGCAGCGCCTAGGTGTTGGAGGTGCACTGGCTGCAATTTAGTCTGTTGAATGATTGGTAATTGTAACTCTACTCAAAAGACGTGATTTACACTAACATGTGGTAATATGCCTATTGATGTCGTTGAGGCAGCTGCAATATTTGAAACATTTCCTATTGATGCCTTCTAATCAATTAGTAAATAAGAACAATATATGGCAAACTATAAACTAATCATCTGTTTGTAAAAAATGTCGAACAATAACAATTAAACATGTGTCAAAACATTTGTCACATTATATGCACGAGTAAAGTTCAAGTGAAAAGTAACCGTAGCATATTAAATTAAACAAATCTGAGCTGTCTAATTTAATAAATTGGACGACTAAGATTTGATCTCAATTTAAAAATACAGATACTATTTATTAAATATATCAATAAAGAGTTAAGATCGAGATCGACATCTAGTTTTTGTAAGACGTAGCGACATAATCCAAACCGTTGGTTTTGATTGATCTAACAGTCGGGATTGAATTAATTTTTATTTAGAATAGGTGGTTGAATTTGCAAACTACACGGGCGGTTGAGATGATGTCCTTTGTTCTACTTAATATGTGTTGTTCCTCTAGAACTCTTTCCTATCAATAAAATATATAATAGGGCAAATTATTTATAAAAACATACAAATAGAAAGATTTCATTGAAACGGGAAATAAAACGATTGAATTTTCAAAACGGAATCAAATACGCAACACATTTACTAATTCTCATTCGATTCAAGATCAAAGTCTTTGACCACAGGCTCTACTTTGCGACTCAACTTTATTTTTATCAAATTTAGAGAAAACATATTATAAACCCAGGACACATATTTATTCACTCGTTCCTCAAAAGTAAACATAAGTTGTTGTAGTGTTGACAATTGGTCAAACGCATTCAACAGGTTCGAAGACTTCAACAACATGATACTAAAGATATAAGGGTGAATTTATTCAGTTTACATTAACAGTTGTAGCATTTTTTGTTCATGAACCAAGAAGAATCAAATAGTGAATCATACTGGTGAAATTCTTCATATGCTGATTCATGAATCATATGATATCGAACAATGAAACAAAATTTTAGATCCATGTTTGTTTTAATAAACTTCAATATAATATCTTCATGTTGATATTTACTGAATCATGTTCGTGAACCATGTAGTATCAAATAGTTAACCATAAAATCTGAAAATTCAAAATGATCTTGAAACATATATATTAAAATTTGTTGTTGATACATGAATCATAGAGTATCAATCAGTTAACCAACAATCTACCATCAATAAATCATCACTATATTGGCATTCATCATGTTAATTCATTATTAGATATGTTTTGTTTCACAATCCCAACATATATAAATCCTAAATCAACAACAGTGTATCAATGCTTGAAAATTTCTAATCGTTTTTAATGGACTTGATTTGAGCAAACAAGCCTACTGAATCATCTAAATTTGAATGTATAGTCCATCAATATAATATAAACACTAAATATGTTTCAGTTTACAAAATAAATAAATAAAAATTATAAACCAAACACAATTCTGAAGCACATGAATTACAATACATGATAACTTCCATATAGCAAGGTCAATTTTCAAAATTGCTATTTTTAGAATCTGGATGATAATTATGGATGGGGTAATTTTAATAAGTTAATCTGATGGACTCAAGAACCTAAAAAGTTTTCAATTACGAATATACCCGTATGATTATAAATAATATATTTGATGATTAAATTTGAACGTATGATTAACAAAGGAAAAACAACCTAACATCAGATCATTTGACTCCATTCTCATAAGGAATCAAAACCTTCCTTTATTATCACCATCACCTCGTTCGGTTGAATTCTTTGTGAGGTCATAGTTGAGTTTGACTTCCCGAGGTTAATGTACTCAAAAATAGAATCTCGATCCACATAGTGAACTTATATCCCATCAGTAAAAATACCTTTCATACCTTTCAAACACAATTCTCGATCCACCATCACCTCCTTGCCCTATTTTTTCTTTCCATTGATTCTTGATATTATTTACCTAAACTAGTGACCTTTAAGACCACATATGTGACGTGTCGATTGGTTTGTCGAGCTGGAACCTTTTTTAGATCTTTAATTTAAAATTTTCCTGGCTCTACTCATTTTGGTTTCTCTTGTGGTTAGGAATGATGGGCTTTTTTGAGGTTTATTATGAGAATAACCTCCTCGCCTCTTCCTTGACCACTAACTCGGTACGACCTCGTCCACGACCTCTACCTTGAACATGGTAAATATCTATTTGTTCGAGCTTGTTGGACTCCACAAAATTTACTTTTAAAAAACCTTAGATCCTGTTAGGCGAGACTGTTGATTGTCCATTATCAACTCATTGTCATTTTTAGCAAGAAAGAGAGCAATGCTCTATGCTATCATGTCTGATTTCGTAATAGTCATTCAACAATACTTTTAAGTATGCAACGACGCTATGTATCGTGTAATTAGAATCACCGACTATTTTAAAGTCCCGAAATCTTAAATTATTACATGCATCTCGCTACTTTGGGAGTATCACATCCTTTTGATAATCATATCGATCTTTCATACTTTCTCACAATTCACTTGGATCATCCACAATGAAATATTCATTTTTAGGATAAAAGATGTAGTCTTGTCACTCTCAGATGCAGTGGCGTTCGCATCTAGTGTTACAATAAGAGTCTTTGCCTTAAGATGAATTTTCACATCCACTGTCCATGGTATGTAGTTACTTTTAGTGATATCAAGTGGTGCAAACTCAAGCTTCACAAGTTTATTCACGATGATACTAAATAGAAAGACGCAAGATATTTTATTACATCATTTCAAAACATACACATCATAGAAAGGTTTACAAATAAAATAGCACGCATAATTTTAGATATTTACAACAAGAAGAAAATACATCCGGTGTAAGATCTTAGGTGAAGGCAATGATGTTGAGTAAACTATTTATTATAGCAACAATAACTAGCAAGAAGTGAGACATCCTTTTACAAATTTGTAAATATTTTAGTGAGAAAACCCGATGGTAGTAGAGAGACTTTTGTGTTTTATATGATTTGTTGAGTTCGATTTTATCAAAAATAAAGACGTTGGAGGAATATAGCAGTTTATAGCTATTTGAGGAATATAGCCGTTTTTAGTCGTTAGGTTATTGTTGGGTGTCTATTACCCATTTTAATTAAAAGCGTCAGTCACTCGGTCTCTGGTCTCAAAGGTTGGTGGTTCATGCCCTCTCCGATGCATTTCCGCCTTGAGTCTGGAGTTTGTCAAGTCTTTGAGCGATGAATCATTATTTAAAAAATTATTATCTAAATAAATGTAGTAAACCTTTTAGTTAGTTTAAAGCAAATATTAATTAAAAAAATTAACTAAATAAATACAGTAAACCAATAATAAATTTAAAGCAAGTATTAAATGAACTAATTATTTATTAGATGTAAATCACATCATTTATTATACTATACGTAGGTTAGATCCATCCATTTAACAATAATATGAAGTTATACATTTACAAAAGAAGTGCATTTATGTAAACCACGTCATTTACTATACAAATGCCAAAGTAGCATTCCCTTGAGACCCCAATAAGAATTGAACGGTGTATATTAAATTAGGTATTATTTCAGATAGTGACACATGCACCAACACATACTCACACGTCGCAAGTGGAGGGTAAATTTGATATCAGTTGAAATTGTAAGAGTTGAAATTGTAAGAAGTGTTGTCCCAGTCTTCATTCTTGACTTTAAAAATTAAAATTTTCATTTCTAAATCGAAATTATCTACCTTCAACATCTTCTGTTGACGGCGGCTAGGATTTTGAATTCAATTTTTTGATGTTCCACGTTAATGCCTTAACAGAAGATGAGAAGATCCAGAGGAAGCCAAAGGTAATAGGATGTTTGAGACATAGATTGATGAGAAGATCCAAAATGAAAAAGGCAAAGGTAATCGAATGTTTCAGATATAGATATTTGCAGAATGGGTTTTCACACGAAGAAAGATAGAGGAGTATATGCAAAATCACAAGAATGGATTTAAGTATAAAACAATTTTCTATATGCACATAAAACAAATAATTAAGTGCATATAGTTGAATTTAATTAAGTGCTTAAGCAAAATTACCGATCTAAAAGATTCATTAAATGCAAAAATAATTTATAAAAAATGCACATTGATTGTATCCAAGGCATGAGGATGAGACTCTTGATGTTATTAAGACATTGAAAAGGAAAGAAATAGGTTGAAAACATTATTGGAGGAAAGATAAATAAAGCGCAGGACAATTTTACCCTTACAAGATAAACACAAAGTTACAATTAAAACATACATCACATATGGCTTAATTTTGTTGAAATGGATGAAATATATAGGACGGTTCGATTGGCGGTCGCAGTTTCATAAATAAACAAGTAGGTCGCAATTTTTTTTGATAAAAGAGGGCAATAGCCCAAAGAGTACAATATGAGGAATTCAAAAATTAAATTAAATTTAGTCTGACTCGATATAACAAAAAAATACGAAAGTGATGACAAAAGTTAAATCGACTCATTTGCTTCGCTCAACACTATGCTTTAATCGAAAACAGAAACAAAAAAAAGTGAAGCATGCAGCTGGCTGTGTGGTAAAGAGGAGAGCTAACAAGTGGCAGTTGTCACATTTTGTAGCTTAGCGACCTCTTCATTTAGCTTAGAAATCTCCACCTAGTGCTCTTGTACGAGAGTCTGACGATCCCAAACGAAGAATGAGATACATACGAAGAGTATGAAAAACGTGGCTAAGCGTTTGGGACGTTTGAGGTAGTACGCAGGGTTAAGATACCTCCACTTGTTGGACGACGACGAAGACGATCTACCTCTCGCCATATCTAAATCAGCAAGCAATTAGAGAGGGTTGCGCATCGATGATTGGCTTCGGAAAATGGACAAAAAAGATAGGAGGATTAGAAAAAAAAGATGGAAGATAGAAAGAAAAACTTCCTCATAAAGGAAGAAAGCTGCCAAAAATTCTGTCCACCGTATGGCGAGAGAGAAAGTTGATAAACTCAACATTTTTCCGTCATAGATGTTCACAACTAGGTCGCAATTGAGCGGCTCTCACAAACGTCATATCCATCTATGGTGGTTATAATACTCTATACACATAAATGGTAATTATATAAATAAGTATACCATCGTTTGTGACTTATTCAGTTAGGGACAAATAAGGATGCACAATCGGTCCAGTCGGTCTGGTCTGGATCAGTGGACCGTAAATTTTTGGAAATGAGGACCGTGGACCGGTCCGGGTTTGGACCGTAAACCCGTAATTAATTTTTTTATTAAATTAACAAATTAAAAAATATGAATAATATATAGTTTTAATTTATATAAATTTTATTTGATTTTTAAATATTTTTGGTACCATTTATGTTCAATTGATAAATTTTTATTGATAATTTCTATTTAAATAATTTGTAATTTTATATTTAACTAATTTATATTAAGGTCCGGACCGTAGTTGCAAACATTAGAGGAAGGAATCCTTAGTTACAACTTCACAAACATTTTATATTTAACTAATTTATATTCAAACTTTTTATAGGACAACTTCACAAACATTTGCCGTGAAATCCGTAGTTACAAAAATTACCACACATCACATGCACTGTTTTATTTATTGAGACATTCAATCGGAGACGGTCTTAGCAAATTGATTTGAATTTGATCCAAATAGAATAAAACATTCAATAAAATAAGAAGTAGAAAGTAAAAGAATTGTACAAACAATTAATGCATCGACACATGTAGAATGAACTTGCGCAACTTAAACGTAAATAATTTCATTTGCGGAGAAATATTCGAGGATGGATTTTTTTGAAAGACTGTGTAACACAATCTTTATCATTATTTAATAATATTTTTTCATGTACTATATAAATATTAAGGGTGAAGATCAAGAAGGACATTCTAAAATGACTGAATTTTATGATTTGATTAATCTGTCGGTTGAGATTAAATTAATTTTTAATTTAAATTGAACGGTTGAATTTGCAAAAAACACGAGCGGCTGGATTTGAGGGTTATTTTTGTTTAAATTTCGCTCGTTAAATTATTAGAAATAAAAGATGAAGATTGTGTCTCACAAAAAGTTATGTCCTCCTCTATCTTTCCCCTAAACATTAATTCCAACGACTCATTATTTTCTCAAAGGCAAAACATCGATTTTAATTGAACCTCAACTTATATTCACAGCTTTTAATTCATTAATCATAAATTTCTTCTATATCAATCCAAGTGATAACGTATACAACAGCAGTATTTTAAAAACAAAAAACCGGATAAGTTTTCCGATAAAGCAAAAAACCACGATTGTGTAAACCGGGAAATGGCCAACAGAATGTGACCACCTCATGCCTTGTCATCGACCAGGTCCGACTATTTAAACATTAATCTGCATCCAAATCTTACAACCCAAATCGATATCAAACTCAAATCTACAAGCTTTTAACTTAATGGCTCAAGTGGGGGAGAAGAGTAGGAAGATCATGGTGGCGGTGGACGAGGGTGAGGAGAGCATGTACGCGCTGTCTTGGTGCTTGAAGAACATAGCTTGCCAAGGGTCAAACGACACGCTGGTTCTTGTCTATGTAAAGCCGCCGAGGGCTGTATTCACTTCTGTCGACGGATCAGGTAAATCAGTTAATTGGGGGTTTAGGGTTTTTGTGAAGATCGGAGCTTTTAAGGTTTTGATTTTGATATTTTTGCAAATAATTTGTAACTGAATTTTGTTTCAGGGTATTTGTTTTCTGGTGAAATATTGGCGACGATGGAGAGGTATGGGAATGAAGTAGCTGAATGTGTGCTTGAAAAGGCAAAGAGGGTCTGCAAGGAGTATGAGAATGTGAAGGTTGAGACAGTTGTGGAGAATGGTGATCCGAGGGATGTGATATGCCAGGTTGCGGCTAAATTAAATGTTGATGTTCTGGTGATGGGAAGTCATGGATATGGAATGATCAAAAGGTATAATTTGTTCAATTCGATAAAATTTATTGTCTAGTAAATTTGGATCAAAGCAGTATGATGAATATTGGATAATAAATTGCAGGGCGTTTCTGGGTAGTGTGAGCAACCATTGTGCGCAGAATGTCAAGTGTCCTGTTCTCATTGTCAAGAGGCCTAAGCCAACAACACCCGCTGCAGCTGCTGCTGCTGGGAGTGGGACAAGCAGTTAGTCAGTCAGCAGATGCTTGATGCTGGAACTGAATGGTTTAGTCCCAATCAGGCTCTTTGTGTACTCAAATGTGTGAATTGGTGAATGAGTGTAGACTGTGTGCTAATAAGTTTGTATTAAAACTGCCCTGTCTTTTGAAACAAATTTTGCTGTTTTGGAAGTACATCCTTTAAACTACCAAATCATCTCAAACGAATACCAAATTAGTATGTACTTCAAGTTCTTTTTATCAAAAATCAATAGAGTGTTTCTTTATATCATTCTGATAAATCATAATTACTGGAACACAGTTGTATAAATAGTTCGTGGTTAACTTTGGAACTATCAATTTTTTAATCTAATATTGAATTTATTGTTATCGTAAGTAGTGAATAATTAATAACTAGTATTTTTTGATGGCGGTTACAATGGGTAAAGATCTAGGAGGACAATCAATTATTTGTAAAACGGGAGGACACGATCTCAATCGCTGATTTCTAATCATCCAACGGATAAGATTAAGAGTAAAAAAACCTCGAAATCCAACCGCCCCGTATTTTTCGCAAATTCAACCGCCAAATATAATAAAATTAACTTTAATCTCAACCGTCAGATTAATCAAATCAACGGTTGAGATTAAAGTCGTACCGTCTCACAAATGCTTAATGTCCTCCTAGAACTTAACCCTTTAATTGACATACCAATTTGTTGTCAAAATAGTAAAATCTAAGGTCAAGGGAGTTTTTCTCTCTTGCCTTCGGCCGAGAGACCCTCTTTGTTTTCAATGCAATCTCTTTTTCCCTTCCTCCAGTGACGTTTTTTGGAAGGATTCCTCCCTTTTGCCATTCTTATTGGCAGTCTCTTCCTCCTCGGCAACTCCTTTCGGTGGAGGCCAAGTACTCTACTTGGTGTTCCCTCTTGCTGCTTGTTTCACTAGACGATGAATCCACGCAGCATGAGCCACATTTTTTGGATAAGGATGACTTGTGATATGAGTCTCCTTCGGTGATCTTCAGCCGACTCCGGTTCCACGTGTGCGCACCATTCAACGCAGAATATTTTCATCCATGTTGATTGGACTAGTTTCTCACAGTCACGTTTTGTATCTTGCAACTCGTTTGCCATGTCTAATTTTACGATTTTCACATTATGCTGAGTGAGGCAAATGACTCGGTTTAGGTATTTCAGTTAATTTTGTATCTTTCAGTTATTTCAAGACAGACTGAATGATTATTTAACTTTTTAAGTTCTTATGTTATACTCATTGGACATTTCTCCTCATTTATCAAAAGAAATCTCACAAAAGAGTGTGGACGTGTGATTAATTCCTCTCTCTTTCCTAGAGTAATGTAACAGAAGAGAGCGGATCATTTGAGACCCATGGCTAAGTTTGAGACCTTGAGATCACAATATCACTTTTCATTATTTTGTCTTTTAGTGAATAGTCGAAATGTGCAAACAATTCAATCAAAAGTGCAAATAATAAAAAAATAAAATGCATCTGTTCACTTGGAGTCGCAAAGGAACCACATAAAGATCTGGCTAGTGTCGTAAAAGAATGTTATTTGGAAATTTATTCTTGGATGATTTAACCAATCTTTTTTAAACCGACTATTCTAATAATTATTTGATAATCTTGTTTGGATTGGAGTTAAGTTATGAGGAAAACTACATTAAGTGAAGAAGTGGAAATCATTACGAAAATGAAGGGGAAAAGGAGTTTATAATTTCCAGAAGATGACATTCAAGTAAGGAAGAATGGTTTTGGATAGGGTTAATTACAGATGACCATCTGCATAATAGGTCATATGCCATCGTACCACCTTTATATTACAATATTGCATTCGACCACCTTTATAATTATCGTCGCTGCCAAACAACCACCTCTGATAACGGAGAGGTGGTTAAATGGTAACGGAAGTGATTACAGAGGTGGTGAAGTGAAAATTCATTTATTATATTGGTGGTGTATTGTGATAAAAATATTATTACATTAAAAAGTTAGGGTTAATTACAGATGACCATATGTATAATAGACCATATTCCACTGTACCACCTTTATATTGTAATATTGCATTCGACCACCGGCATAACGTTTGCCGTTACCAAACAACTACCTATCACTATTCCGTCAAAAATTCCGTTAAATATATTAACTTTTCAATATAATAATAATATTTTTATTACAATACACCACCAATATAATAAATGAATTTTCACTTCACCACCTCTGTAATCACTTCCGTTACCATTATACCACCTCACCGGTCATCTATAATTAATCCAAAAAGTTAATATATTTAACGGAATTTTTGACAGAATAGTGATAGGTGGTTGTTTAGTGACGGCAAACGTTATACAGGTGGTCAAATACAATATTACAATATAAAAGTGGTATAGTGGAATATGACTTGTTATACAGGTGGTCATCTGTAATTAACCCTTTTGGATATGTTGATGTAGTGACATGAAATATCCTAAGAAAGATGTCTTTTTTAATATTACATTAATAGACAACTGATAAGTCCACTAAAGCTGGATTTAATGCGATGGTGGCTATTTTCCTAATTGAGAATATTAAAAATATAATTAGTTATTAATGAAATGGGCAGCAATCACGTGAACGTGTTATGTCTGTTACTTCTTCCTCAGATTTGCATTCTGATAATATGTCAGCTAATTCTTTTTCTGTATGAGTACTTAATTATGGTCCTTCGCCTCAAGGTCTCATGATACTATCTCCTTTTTGTTTATTAAGCTTTCTTTTTTGGAACCAATCATGACTGTTGATAGTACTTCCACGTCAGTAGGAATTGGATCTATTTGCACTCCTAATATGCCTCTCTAAAACGTATATCATGTTTCAAATCTTACTTTGAACCTTGCTTTTGTTAGTCAATTGTGTTACGCTGACTTACTAGTTTTCTTTTCCAGTTCTTCTTGGTATGTGCATGATCCCCAGTCTAAGAAGCTGACTAGGACACATATCGTAAGCAAGGGAGTCTTTACGTGTTGGATGAGTTGAAAGTACCTGAGGTTCCAACATGTGGAGTTGATTTGTCTTCTTTCAATTTGAGTCCTCCTTTTTTAGCTTTTTATTTGTGGCATTCACGTCTTGGTCATGTTTCTAGTTCTAGTTTCAAATACTTAGCTTCTATTGAAAAATTAGGAAATTAGAAAGTCATGATATTAGTGATTCCAGTGGGTGCAAGTTAGCTAAATTCTCAGCATTGCCTTTTTGTAGGAGTTCTTCTATTTCTCTAGCACCCTTTGATTTGATACATTAAGACGTGTGGGGACCTTCACCTATTCCCACAAAAGGTGGATCCGGTACTGTGTTTCCTTCATTGATGATTGTACTCAATACTGTCGCGTTTATTTCATGAAAAACCGTTCTGAATTTTTTGAGGTGTAACAGATGTTTCGTGTCCTTACCAAAACTCAGAATAATGCTGTCATCAAATATTTCTATTGTGATTTAGGAGGGGAATACACATCTAGACATTTCGCTGGCCTCTGATGGTACTCTTCTTCAGACCTCTTGTACCGACACTCCTATACAAAGTGGTGCTGCTGAAAGAAAACAAAGACATTTTATGGAAACAACACGCTCATTTTTATTATCTTCTTCTTTTCAGAACAGTTCTGGGTGAAGCAATCCTTACTTCTAATCATGCTATAAATATAATTCCTTCGTCTATCACTTTAGGTCTATCTCCTTTTGAAGAATTTGATGCTCTTGATTATTCTTCAATGAGATTATTTGGTTGTGCCTGTTTTGTATTTCGAACTCATGTTGAGTTTAGTAAACTCACGTCTCGTTCTACTCTTTGTGTCACTTTGGTTATGGTGATGGTTAGAAGTATTATCGTTGTTATGATTCAGTTATTAACTTTACGTGTCTTGTCATGTCTTTTTTCATGAACACATTCCATATTTTTCAATCTCTAAAGATATTCCTAGTATACATAAGTCTGACCTCATATATTGATCCTTTTGAATCTTTTGTTGATGATACTGTTGTTCCTATAGATGCTCATCTTTATCATACCGATGTTCCCTAGCCCGTCCCTGATCCTATTGTCTCCCATGATGCCGCTTCACCGACTAAGGATCCTAGTGCTCCCTTTCTCCTTCACTATCCATTAAGACCACGTAAGTATACTCAATTACCAAAATTTGTATATTCTACTTCTTTAATTTATTTTTTGGCTTCCATTCATCAGATATATGAGCCTTCCTCTTATTAGAAGGCATCTCTTCATCCGAGTTGGCAGCAGGCTTTTAAATGGATCACGAACAAACCTTTGCCCATGTATCTAAGCATGTCACAATTCGCTTTCTTATTATAGTTGCCTCGGTAAAGCAATGATTCATTTCACAATTGGATGCGAAGAATGCATTTCTGAATTGAGATCTTCAAGAGGAGGTTTATATGACTCCTCCACCATGTGTTCCTCATCGTTCCGGTGCATTTTTTAGGTTGAAGAAAGCTCTTTATTAGGGATGCACAAAATAAGACCAGACCGTAAACCCGGACAGGACCGACCGTAAATTTACGATCCGGTCCGGTCCTGGTCTAAATACGGTCTGATCCACGGTCCACAATTTTTCAAAATGACGGGTTACGGTCCCGTCCGGTCCAACATATTTACGGTCCTGTCCGGTCCGGACCGTAATACATATTAGTTAAATATAAATTTATAAAATATTTAAAATATATCATTTAAAATAAAAATATATCAATAAAAATTAATAAATTAAACATAAATACCATCAAAAATATTTAAAAATTAAATAAGATGTATATAAAGTTTTAAAAAATATTACTTATAATTTTAAAATCAATTTTTTAATTTAAAATAAAAAAAATTAATTACGGTTTTACGGTCCAAACTCGGACCGGACCGTAATTAGACCGGTCCGTAATGATTCGATGCGTTCCGGTCCACGGTCCTCATTTTTAGAAATTTACGATCCACCGGTCCGGACCGGACCGAATATTACGTCCGGTCCAATCCGGTCTGGACCGTTTGTGTATCCCTACAATTTATGGATTGAAACAAGCACCATGAATCTGATTTGAAAAGTTTTTGATTGTGATTTCTTCATTAGGCTTCAGCCTTAGTCCCCATGATTCAACGCTCTTTTTCAACAATACTCATTCCAATCGTACAATACGTACTTTCTTTGTATATGGACGATAAGATCACCACTGGTGATGATGTGGAAGGGATTTATGAACTTAAGCAACATTTAATTCGGCAACTTGAAATGAAGGATTTGAGACCTCTACGATAATTTATGAGAATAGAGGCACCAAACTTTTCTCGTGGCTATCTATTATCTCACTCTAAGTATATTGTTGATATTTAATCGGGCACGTCTTTACGACTCACGTACCAGTGATAGCCCAATTGAAGCCAATGCTCGGTATCCCCCTATGGTATTACTTTATTAGATCATACTCTTTCTTGTACTATTGTTGGTTGTTTAGTGTATATGACTATCACCAGATCAGATATTGCGTGTGTGGTGCATACACTAGTCAGTTTGATTCTTCTCCTACTACATTCGATTGGGCATTTGTGCTTCACATTCTTTGCTATCTTTGAGGGACACAGTTTTAGAGTTTTCTCTTTCCTTCTACCTCTTTCATGGAACTGCAAGCTTAATTATACGGATGCAGATTGGACCAGTGATCCATCAGGTCAAAATTCAATAATTGGATTCTGTATATTACTTGGGACTCTCTTATTTTTTGGAGGAGCAAAGAGTAAACAATTGTTTCTTGCTCTTCTACGGAAGTAGAGTATCGTGCTATGACAATTACTACTATGAGATAGTATGGAGACGTTGGTTGCGGGCTGATATGGTTGCTGCCTTTTTAGGTTCTTTTCCCATGTATTGTGACACTAGTGATGTTTAGATTACTCGGAACTCTGTTTATAATGAGCGTACGAAACATATATTGACTCATTGTCACTTTACTCTTTATCATTATCAGAGTAGGATCATCACATTAACGTTGGTTACTTTCGCTATGCAGGATGCAGACTTGTTCATTGAGGGTCTTTCTCCTTCGTATTTTCGGCTTCTAGTTGGCAAATCTCGCTTCATGTCAATGCATTGTGAGTTTGAGAGGGGATATTTGAAATATAGTTAGTTATTTGTTATGAATATAGATTAGTTTCTTATTTTGCTTTATTGTTTTCCTATATATTATAGGGTCATGTACTATGTAATCATTTTAGTTTGCATCTGTTGAAACCTAACCACTTTTGTTTCGCTTCTTGTTTGACTTCTACAGAAAACATTGTGATCGGATTCTTAAGACGTTTGGAGTGCGGATAACGTGCACAAAAAATCTGTTAAATACAAAGACCAGGTGGTCGATTCATCTTCATAATTTCCTCTTGGCTGTATGGATTGTCCAAATTTATTAAAGAAATTTGCGTCGATGGTTGGAAGTTTTATGGAAGTCGGAGTATTACCAGAAAATTAAGCGTCTATTGCTACCAAGACGGGTTATATAAAGGTGCTTGTTGAGACCAATGCTCCGTTTGGTCGCATGAAAAAATGAGGAGATAAAAAAATTTGATGGAAATTTTAAAGAAAAATATTTGGGTGTCTTTGGTTGAAATAATGAAAATGAAAAGATAACAAAGAAAATAATATGAACTTTTTCTCTCAATTTTCTCATGTAAAATTAATTTCTTTCACATTTTCCCATAATTTTTCTTCCTATTACTTTTTTCCACAACCAAATGGAGGGTAATTATTTTAAATTTTCTAAGAATTAAGTAACATGTGCCCTTAAACCGTATTTAGCAGATTTCCTTGAGTTGGGCTGGACTACATAGAATTTGAATAGAGTAATAATAATTAAATATGTTGATGACTGACGTGTAGTATTTAGTGGAAGTTTTAATGTCCTAACACGGCAAACAAAATTTATATCTAGGAGACCTAGAGTCGAATCCCTAGAGATGAGTTAGAATTGATTAACTAGTTAATACTACTTAAGATTTGCCTAAAATAAAAGGTTTGGGGGGAATTTGTGAAAGGTTATAATATTTTGAAGGATTAAAATGCAAACTAAAGGTGATCAAGGATCTATGGACCCTAGGCTATAGCATATAAGGTGATGACAATCAATCATGCAACAATTAATGAATATAAAATGATTAGACTAGTTTATTCATGAACATTACTCCTAAGGTCAACTTTCATTGCATGTTAGGACTAAGAGGTTCACTTAAATGGAGGCCTCAATCTTTCAATATTTTGGCTCTCCCTTAGGTAATGGACTCTTCCTCAATCTTTCAATATTTTGGAAGAGTTACCATGACCTAGATCAATTAAACTAGTCATCCACATCAATCCTACACTTTCATGTTAAGATCAAAGTAGATTATTCATGCATGGCTAACTAATCAACTCTATATCAACTTTCATTGCTTATATCATTGATTAGGTTCGATTAATTACACTTAAGCATTTTAACAAACACTTAATGTGCAACATTTAATAGATGTAGCCAATACACAAAATTCATATCAAAATTCATTGCATAACAAATAAATCATCATCCAAATACATGCATCCAACCTAGGGATCCATAGGATCCCTAATCAATCACTACTCACTACTCATGCTAGCTAAGGAGGAAATAACAATTGAAGTGTATGAAAACATGAAATTAAATTGCAAACTAGAGTAGAAATGTAGAGGTTGATGCTTGAGCTTCACTCCTAAGTCTTCAATTGCACAAAGTAGCACTTGATCTTCAAAAATCGAAATTCTAGGGTTGCTGGTCAACGTTCGAAGTCAAGGCCTTCAAAGGCCGGAGGCTCTTTTAGTTTGAAATGTCCAAAAAGTATATATAGTCCGAAGTCCTCTCCCGAGCAAATCTTCACTCGGCCGAGCAGAATAATTGGGCAAAAATCTGCTCGGCCGACTTGTTTCCTTCTGGCCCGAGCAAGCTTGGATGTGGCGCAGTTTTAGTCCTCGGCAGACTAACTTCTGCTCGGCAGAGCTCCTCTTGGTCCACCCGAGCAGATTTCTACTCGGCCTGAGTAAAAATCTCTGAGAATTATTGTATCAACTCTTGATAACTCCTGGGCCGAGCAGAAAGTTTCACTCGCCCGAGTAGAATTCTTTTTGGTCTCCTCAAGTGTTGCCCCTGTTCTGCTCGGCCGAGCAGAACTTCCTTGGCCGAGCAGATCATGATGTTCTTCATCCGAGGAGGGCTTGCACGTTTGGTCGGCCGAGCAGATTCTGCATGGGAATTTCTGCTCGGCCAAGGTGATCTTTGGCCATCTTTGGTCAATTTCCTCGGCTGAGTTGATCTGCTCGCCTCTCTTTGGAACTTGCTCAGTTGGCTTTCCTGTTTGCTCGGGAGAGTAGATTTTGCTCTTGAGCACTTGACTTGAACTTTCATCCATTTTGCTCCATTTTGTGCTTTGTACTCTCTTTGATAAACTTTGAATAAAATCTGCATGAAACACAAAAGAGTATCAAATTCTTCACAAAATAATCGAAAACTAGCAAGAATCAAGCATAAGAAGTGTACAAATACTTGCGAATTTGCACACTTATCAAACACCCCACACTTAATTCTTGTTCGTCCCGAACAAGTTAGTATGAATAGAGCAAATGATGCAATATAGGACTCATAAAGATTTCAAAGATCAATCAATGCATATGAGAATGAAAATCAAGCACCAAATGAAAGTTATAAACCTAAGAAATGAAATGCAAGCTATAGACTACTCCTAACTCACTTTCGTAGGAATCACGGATGCATTTAGCATATGCATCAAGCCTTTAAACCTCTAGGCTGCCCTAGGGGACGAGTTGTAGTCTCGTGAGAGTTTTCCAAGAGGGAGTACTCACAAATCCCGTTCACAATCATCCATTAAACAATGCATACCAATCAAGTGTTTGCTAAGTAAGAGTTTGTCATTTTAATGCTCAAAAAGATATGGAAGTGTGCAATTTACTCATGTCACATAATTGATCAAGAATCATGTCATTCTTCACGTGCAAACATTCAAGGCTTGACATCTTAACTAGCAATCACCAAATTCACCGTTTTACTACATTTCAATGCATAAATCATAAAGAGGAGTTTAGCACACATAATGGATCATCTAGTCAATCACTATGCTTGCAAGGGCAAGTCCATAAGCTCATGACTTCAAACTCATTCTCAAGTTTTAGGTTAAACACCATAATCCATAAGAGAAGAGGAGTTTAGACGATCAAAATGATGAATCATGCATAGAATTCTTACTTGCTTATGCAAATAATGCAAAAGATCATCCTTTAATCTAATCAATCAAGCAAAGTGTACAAACTCAACTTGCAAGTGTGCTCTCAATATGCGTAGAAGGCATAAAGTCAAGAATTAATGGGAATTACATTCTAGCTTCTCTTTTATTTATTCAAAAATAATTTATTTTTTGCTATTCAAGTACTTTCGAGGGGGAAATTACCTTCCTAACCCTCGGCACTTGAATAATTTTTTGAGTTCATGCAAGCACTTTCGAGGGGGAACTTACCTTCCTAACCCCCGGCACTTGCATAACTATTTTTCATTTTTTTTCTTTTCTATCGAGTAAGCTTTTGGTGTCAACCCCACACTTAAAACTTGGCAATATGTCTAATAGCAATAATCAAGCATATAAGCAAGCAAAGTCAATACAATAAGCCATGAAATTAAACTAAAGTCACCTAAGAGCAAGCAAGAAACTATATGATACTTCATGCTTTTTTTGTATATGCTACCTTATCCTCCTTATTCATTATGCAAAGAAAGAGCATGTTAATATCAAATGATTCAAGCTAGTATAGATGTCAATTCATGAGAATGATGCAATAGTTAGGAATTTCAATCATCCTAAGGCATTATGATCAACGAGAAAACTTCACAAACCACAATCACAAGTCAATTCACAAGTGTATTCTTAGACTTAGCAAACATATTTTCAAGTTTTCTTCAAAAATTTAGGATGAAAGTGATGTGTCAAGCAAGTGTCAATGCTCAAAAGTGGTCAACGATTGAATGATTTATGAAATGAAACATTAAAAGTATGAATTCATGCATACTACCCACCCCACACTTAAAAATTTGCTTAGTCCCTAAGCAATCAAGTAAAGCTTAAGAGAAGGGTAAAGAAACTTCTCTCGTGTGAAGGAAGACTAGTATGCATCCATTCTTGCTCCATGTGCTTTTCTTTTTGATTTTCATGTATGTTTGGCTTTGGCATAAACCTAAACTCATAAGGTATCAAGAAAGTGAAATATATAGAGCTTGTGAAACAATTCATAACATAGGCCAAACCAAACATATGAAATGAGATAAAGAGTTATTCAATCTAATAAAACATCCATGATAACAATAAACATAAAGTTTGAATAACATCATAGGAAACACACACAAAAGAGTAGCAAGTTCAACTCATAAGGTAATACATCACAAAATACTAGCAAGAGTGAAACAAGCAAGCAAGCAAGCATAAGCATGGTGTGCATCTCCTTGGGAAAAGATGAGTAACTCTGGTAGGCCGAGCAGAATTTCTTGCTGGGTTATTGCTCGGCCGAGCAAGTATAAATGCTCCTCCTTTGATCCTGGTCCAGAATAGTGCTCGACCGAGCAGAATTTTCCTAGGGCCGAGGAAAATAATCTGACCACATTGTATCAAATTTACTAAACTCCTCGGGCAGAGCAGAATTTTCTGCTCGGCTGACTAGTTTCAGTCCTTAACAAACTTTCCAAAGCTGGATTTCTGTATACATTCTGCTCGGCCGACTTAAAAATTACTCGGGCAGGGGAAAACTCTCTGAGTGATTTTATATCAAATCTGGTAAGCTGCTCGGCCGACTAGTTTCTACTCGGGAGAGCAGATTTTTGGACTTAGAAAATTTTTACTGCTCACGAAATCTGCTCGGCCGACTGATTCATTCTGCTCGGCCAGGACAAATTTACCTGCTCTTCCTTGGCTTGAAATTCTTGGTTTGCTCGGCTAAGGGTAACTTATTCGGCCTAGGAGGGTTTTCAGAAATAGGGAACTTATGCCTTAAAGTGAAATTTCAAGCAAAACTCAAGTCCTAGGCACATCTAAAAATTCTATCTCCTAGGCAAGGAATCACCCCACGCTTAGCTCAAATCATATTTCACAAAAAGTCATGCAAGCTAAGTGATATTCAAATCAAGCAAACAATCAAAATCTATAGCAATCTATAGCAAGCACAATCATTTAATCAACTCATCAATCATTCAAGCAAATTAAGAATAGGAGCACGACACTTACTAGCCTAGTTTAACGTCTTGGCTAAGACGTAGCCGAAGGCCTTTACTCCAAAGAACACACTTAGTGAGTCCTTTGCTAGGATCCCTCACTAAGTGGTGCAAATAAATACAAGGACTCCTCACATCTTTGTAGGAGTGAGTGATGGGTCGCCACGCTTTGGAAATTGCATTTGTCGCGCCAACTTCCCATTAAGCTTCTCTTTTGTTGGAGGCTTTTGTTTTTGAGTCTTCACAAGATTATATTTACCTCCAACAAAGCCATCCTTCACCTTAGACATTTGTTTTGATCTCTTAGCTCTTCTCCTAGCTCTTCGATTCTCATGCCTTCTTCCATTTCTTCGCGTTTTCCTTCTTTTCTTTGAGGGGATATTTACTTTAAGTATTGGTAAGATAACTTCATGTACTTCTTCCTCTTCAAAGAACCATCTAGGCATAACGAAGTCCATAGCTATATCAACTTTGCACATTTCAAGCTTTGGAAGAGGTAGCTTTTTCTCTTCATCCAACATTTCCTCACAAGACCTCTTTTTCTTTGTAGGAACCTCTTCCTCCTCTTCTATTAGTGGTGTAATTTCTTGTAGCTTGTTGAGGCTCCTTTACAACCTTTGAAGGTTGTTCTTGTTGAGGATCAAAGGCCTTGGACAAAGTAATCAACAAATTGGTGTGATTCCACTTGTTCTTTGTCTTCCGGAATTGAAGGAAACTCCTCTTGAAAAGTTGATGGATGAGCTTGTTGTGCTAGTTGTCTTTCGAGCTCCAAGGTGTACTCATATTCGTCATTGAATCTTTGTTCCAACTTTTCAAACATCTTTTGTTGTTGAGCTTGTGTCGCGGCCATTTGTGCCATTAATGCAAGAAGAGTGGTTTCTTCTTGGCTTTGACTTTGTTGAGCTTGTGGTGGCACTTCTTCAATATAATCATAAGGTGAATAGGGTGGATGGTAATCCTCATACTCTTCATGGGAATTTGTGTTCCTATAGGTATAGAATTCGGATTGAGGAACATATTCATCTTCTTCATATCCCATGTAGTCCATATCTTCATGATAATTTCCATAAGTGTTCCTTTGATCATATGGACAAGAGTATTCGTCATGGCCAAAGTTATGGCAAATTTCACATTCCCTATGTGAATTCCACATGTTTATAGTATGGGATGGTTGAAGTGAATGAATTCGCACGTGTCCTGGAATGGTAGCTCTCAAACAAATGAACGGGTTGAGGGAGATAGGTGATGGTTGATGCAAGAACTTGCTTTTGTGCTCCTCTTGCTTTAAGTCTTGTTGACGTCCAATTTCACCTATCAAGCAATCAAGAGAAAGCAAGGTAGATAAAGAATGTCACAAAACAAGCAAGATATCACACTCCAACAAGCTATTACAAAAACTAAAAAGGAAAATAGAGTGAATTAACAAAAAAAGTAATACAAACTAGCTAACAATCCTAAGAACTCATCCCCGGCAACGGCGCCATTTTGACGTGTAGTATTTAGTGGAAGTTTAATGTCCTAACACGGCAAACAAAATTTATATAGGAGACCTAGAGTCGAATCCCTAGAGATGAGTTAGAATTGATTAACTAGTTAATACTACTTAAGATTTGCCTAAAATAAAAGGTTTGGGGGGAATTTGTGAAAGGTTATAATATTTTGAAGGATTAAAATGCAAACTAAAGGTGATCAAGGATCTATGGACCCTAGGCTATAGCATATAAGGTGATGACAATCAATCATGCAACAATTAATGAATATAAAATGATTAGACTAGTTTATTCATGAACATTAATCCTAAGGTCAACTTTCATTGCATGTTAGGACTAAGAGGTTCACTTAAATGGAGGCCTCAATCTTTCAATATTTTGGCTCTCCCTTAGGTAATGGACTCTTCCTCAATCTTTCAATATTTTGGAAGAGTTACCATGACCTAGATTAAGTAAACTAGTCATCCACATCAATCCTACACTTTCATGTCAAGATCAAGGTAGATTATTCATGCATGGCTAACTAATCAACTCTATATCAACTTTCATTGCTTATATCATTGATTAGGTTCGATTAATTACACTTAAGCATTTTAACAAACACTTAATGTGCAACATTTAATAGATGTAGCCAATACACAAAATTCATATCAAAATTCATTGCATAACAAATAAATCATCATCCAAATACATGCATCCAACCTAGGGATCCATAGGATCCCTAATCAATCACTACTCACTACTCATGCTAGCTAAGGAGGAAATAACAATTGAAGTGTATGAAAACATGAAATTAAATTGCAAACTAGAGTAGAAATGTAGAGGTTGATGCTTGAGCTTCACTCCTAAGTCTTCAATTGCACAAAGTAGCACTTGATCTTCAAAAATCGAAATTCTAGGGTTGCTGGTCAACGTTCGAAGTCAAGGCCTTCAAAGGCCGGAGGCTCTTTTTTTGTTTGAAATGTCCAAAAAGTATATATAGTCCGAAGTCCTCTCCCGAGCAAATCTTCACTCGGCCGAGCAGAATAATTGGGCAAAAATCTGCTCGGCCGACTTGTTTCCTTCTGGCCCGAGCAAGCTTAAACAGGTGCAGTTTTAGTCCTCGGCAGACTAACTTCTGCTCGGCAGAGCTCCTCTTGGTCCACCCGAGCAGATTTCTACTCGGCCTGAGTAAAAATCTCTGAGAATTATTGTATCAACTCTTGATAACTCCTGGGCCGAGCAGAAAGTTTCACTCGTCCGAGTAGAATTCTTTTTGGTCTCCTCAAGTGTTGCCCCTGTTCTGCTCGGCCGAGCAGAACTTCCTTGGCCGAGCAGATCATGATGTTCTTCATCCGAGGAGGGCTTGCACGTTTGGTCGGCCGAGCAGATTCTGCATGGGAGTTTCTGCTCGGCCAAGGTGATCTTTGGCCATCTTTGGTCAATTTCCTCGGCTGAGTTGATCTGCTCGCCTCTCTTTGGAACTTGCTCGGTTGGCTTTCCTGTTTGCTCGGGAGAGTAGATTTTGCTCTTGAGCACTTGACTTGAACTTTCATCCATTTTGCTCCATTTTGTGCTTTGTACTCTCTTTGATAAACTTTGAATAAAATCTGCATGAAACACAAAAGAGTATCAAATTCTTCACAAAATAATCGAAAACTAGCAAGAATCAAGCATAAGAAGTGTACAAATACTTGCGAATTTGCACACTTATCAATGACTCCTTGGAGGCTATGGATGTTGTAGGGCTTGCTAACTCGGCGGAACAAATTTCAAACATGGCATATGATGCAGTGCGTGTGGGCAATATAAATGATAAAGTTTGAATTCAAGCGTATAGGCTGAACTACAAACATGATAGAGAAAACACCAATTTTTATTAACTTGATCGACTATTTCTCTACTTTCTTTGTTTTGTTTATGTAGCAAACAAAACCTACAAATTAGGAAAATAGAATATCTAAAAAGAAGAGATGAAACTAGAGAAGAGTTAAAATTAATACAAGTCATATAGAGAAGATAAAGAAGGAGAGTTTACATAATGCGACTCTTCAATGAACAGCCTTGGGAGATATTAGTGGAGTTGTTAGCTAGACATGGAATAAGCATCTTGGATGCATTAAATTAGAGAATTTGTTTTAGTAGTTATTTTTAAATCCTTGTTATCTCATGTTTAAATGTTTATCATTATCAATAAAGTGCAAATTGTTCAGATTATTTCCAACACATGGTATCGGAGCCAAGATTTTATCTATTCAACTTCAGTTTTAAAATCGTGAGTCAAACGATTAGTGAAAAAGTATGAGTGAAGTACTTCGAGTGAAAAGTGTGAGTGATAGTGCGAGTGATAGTGCGAGTGAAACACTTGGAAAAGATTCGATGAATTCAGATGGAGCAACTAATTTTGTGCAGCCGCTCATTCCCAGATTTGATGGCGACTATGAACACTAGAGCCTTTTAATGGAGAAACTCCTTCGTTCGAAAGACTATATGAGTATCATTGAGAGTGAATTCTTTACAGAAAATACAAACAAAAAGACGTTTGAAGAATTGAAGTTCAAAGATCTAAGGGCTAAGAACTATCTATTCGCTTCTTTGGTAAATCTGTTCTCAAAACTATTTCCAAAAGAGAAACTGCTAAGCAGATTTGAGAATCGATGCGTGAAAAGTATCAAGGGAATGCTAGGGTTCAAAAAGCACAACTTCAGAGGCTAAAAAGAGAATTTGAGGTAGTGATGATGAAATCTGGTGAATCAATTACTGAATATTTTAATAAAATTATGCAGATAGCCAATGAGATGCGCAAATGTGGAGGACATATGCCTGACAACTCTATTGTGGAAAAGATTTTACGTACTCTTACTGAAAATGAAATTTTATTGTATGTTCAATCGAAGAAGCCAAAGATATTGAAAAGATGTCAGTGGATGAGCTCATGAGTTCTTTGATGGTTATGAATTAAAATTAAAGAGAGAAATCGATGGAGATGAGGATGTGTCTTGTTAGTTAGATGTGATGAGAGTTGTAGAAGTTGTTGTCGAGTAAGAGCTTCATCAAGAGGAAGAGGTCGTGGAAGAAATTGGAATAAGTCAACAGTGGAATGTTTTAAATGTCATAAGTTGGGACATTATCAAGATGAATGTGAGGAGGCTAATTACGCTGAAATTGATGGGAAAGAAGAATTACTTTCAATGACTCATGTTGATTTTATGGAAGATGAAGACCTGATAATTTAATAAGCTGACTTTGTTAATTGTCAGCATAAGGGATGGATTGTAAGAGATATTAGTGGAGTTGTTTAGAGGTGTCAAATAGGGCGGGTTGGGTGGGTAACGGGCGGGTATTAAATGGATAACGGGTAAACGGATAATTAACCCGTTAGACCCATTTAATAGAATGGGTTAAATGGGCGGGTAGTGATGGGTAACGGTTTACCCGTTAACCCGTTAACACCCGTTAACCCGTTAACACCCGTTAACCCGTTAATACCCGTTAACCCGTTAACACCCGTTAACCCATTTATCCTTTTACATCCATTAGTGCACAAAAAAACTGTTAAATACAAAGACCAGGTGGTCGATTCATCTTCATAATTTCCTCTTGGCTGTATGGATTGTCCAAATTTATTAACTTGAAATAATAATGTTTTACTTTTAACTAAACCTAAATGTTTTACATTTAGAAGAAAGATGGATTTTACGGAGAAAAAGATAGACAACCAAAATAGTCACAACCTATAATTGTTTGTTTGAGTTGAAATAAATAAACAAAAATAAACATCAAATACATTTGTCTTAACAAATACTCATAAAGCTCAGAATCTTCATCTGGTCAAAAAGCTCCATTTGCTCATTAAGTTGAAAAACTCCATCTCTAATCCAAACAATAGAAGCTGTTACATTAGCAAGACATAATCATTAGTACTAGATAAGTAGTCACCACATCCACATAAGTAAAAACAACATAATCTTAACCTGCTTCAAAAGACAACCAACAACGAGACCTAACTTTTTATCACATTTGATGCATATTGCATACTGCTTCCCTTCGGGACCTATAGGCAATTCTTCAAAAGACAACCAACAACGAGATTTCTTTATTCTTCGTTTTTTGTTTTGAGTTGATTGTTCACTTGATACGTTTTGACTATCTATAACATCATTCATCTGAAAAATATCACACCAGCTAATCCAACCCTCACACAATGGCAAAACCTGCAGTCAGTTTCGATCAATTAGCATCACCCCATTTAAGTACCAGTTTATGTTTATCTACGTGCACTCATGCAAACAAACCTAAAGAAGAGACTAATCAGCACTAGAAATATGGCGTGTAAAGATGTGATACTTAACTGAAAGAAATTGATGAGTTCAGTGTGCATACATGTCTTGTGCTATAAGTATTTTGGGTGATAAAATGGTTCCACAGTGCTCTTAATTTCACTCCGACAAGCACCAATTTAGGAACGATGTACTATGTTTCAACAACCCATCAAATAGCAGTCCTCAACTGAAAACAACTCATCTCAAATAAAAGCCAAAGCAAAGTCTTGAACAAAACCATTCATTGAAGCATTTAATCAAACATGTTGTAAGCAGCAAAATCAACCACCTTCATGATTCAATCTTTACTCAAAAACCCTAGATTCAGATGACATACTCACCTCGCAGGATTAGGAGGAGAAGGATGAAAAGAGTTGGAGGAAACTTCGGATCCACTCAGGCGTTCGGATTTCTTAGTTGTAGGAGCCGAAGGAGAAATTGTTTTCAATCGGATTTTCAATCGGCGTAGCGTATACCAAGAAATCTGGAAAAAATATTCCGAACAATTACGATTGAATTTTTTAATTGATAAATGGATAAATGCTTAATGAGTATTAACGGGTCCCAACGGGTGTTAATGGGTACCTGTTATAAAAGGGTTTTAATGGATAACGGGTTATATTTATCCGTTATGTAAATGGGCGGGTGTTGGATAAATTTTTAATGGGCGGGTGATGGACGGGTGATGGGCTACTTTTGACGGGTCTAGAGTTGTTAGCTAGACATGGAATAACATCACGGATGCATTAAATTAGGAAATTTGTCTAAATAATTATTTTTAAATTCTTATTATCTCCTATTTAAATATTTATCATTATCAATAAAGTGAAAGTTGTTCAGATTATTTCCACCGGCAAACTACAACAGACTCTTTACATAGAACAACTAGAATAGCTAATTCTGATATTTACGACGTCGTTTCGGCCTAATTTGTTCTGAGTTTTCTTCTAATTATACTGAGAGAAGAAGGTCTAAGACGTCGCGATAAACCCTAAAACCTGCGAGTTTGGGAATCTTAATCCGTCGATCGTCCGATCAGAAATCCGATCTGCACGATTCTCTTTTCTCACAACTATTCGATTATTTTGAGTATGTTTCCTCGGTGTAATCTTATAAACTACCGAAATCGGATTCGTACGATTTTGATTCCATCTACGATAAATCAATCAGCAGCTTGTCTGATAGATTCAACACCAAAATGTTCCGCCTTTGGATTTTCCGATTCCGGCAACTATTTATATCAGAGGCTGATCACTTCGATCTCCAGTCCGTTACATGGCGTCCATTCTACGCATCGGATTCGGAGCAGGCAAGGTGGAATCTTGAAAACTGGATTGACTAATTTAGCTTGGAATGTAAAGCAAGGAGTTCGATTTTCAGGCTCTAAAGCTGCACTGGAGCCTACAACATCTGATGGCCTTACGGTTGAAGGTATATTATCTAGTAATTGGCCCATACTTGATGAAAATGAGAGTGATTGGAAGAGTCATGCTGCGGCAATCGCTCAATCCATTCATCTTATCAAGAAGCGGTTACAGGTGACATGTTTCTGTTTGAAGTCGTATCGTTGAATTTTATGTAACTCTAGTGTTGAATTTGATTGTTTGTGTGACAGTGGCAGAAGCTGGTGGTTCGAGTGGGGTTACTTTCAGCTCAGGTGAATAAGCCTGACCTTTGGGATGATCCAGTTCAGGCTGGCAAGATAAGTCGGGAGCATGGGGCAATTATGGGTAAGATGAAAGAAGTGAAGTCATTGGAACAACAACTACTTGAACATATTGAAATGATCAAGCTTGCTCGTGAGGAAAATGATACAGAGTTGGAATTGGTGGGCTCTCACTTCTTTACTTAGGCAGGCCCTCGTTCTTGACTTCTTTTATGGTCATTGATCAGTTTCCATTTATTTATTTATTTATTTTGTTGAACATGATTGTGTTTTTGTATAGGAATCATTAAAAGGTCTTCTTCAAATGAGAAGAGATTCGAAAGAGAAAGAGCTTCAAGCTATGTTGTCAGGCGAGCAAGATCCTTGCTCATGCTTTTTAGAGGTCAATATTAATCTCTGTGTCCTTCTATATAGACCTTCAGTCTTGTCCACAACTGTTGCCAGTTCCTCCACTTTCACAAAATTTATTGACCATTGATAGTTTGGTCTCTCGCCTTCAGTCCTCTCGCTTATAAATGCAGTGAAGCAGTTTTGTATTTTCTTTCTGTTGTAGTGTGTATCCCCCCGTGCATGTAGTTGCTTGTCTAATGTGTGTGTGTTACTAACAGGTTCAAGCCGGAGCAGGGGGTACAGAGAGTAATGATTGGGCTGCAATGGTTATGCAAATGTACAAATCATGGGCACAGCGTCGTGGTTATGATGTATCTGTGGTTGATGAAATGCCTGGAGAGACTGCTGGAATAAAGGTTCGCACCTATACCTCCTCTCATTTGATTTCGTTCAGTAACAAAGTGTGCATGCTTCATCATATTTATTCTAAAAACTAGTTGGTCATGATGGATCCTGATATCCATGACGCCCTACAAGAGTTGTTGCTCCAAATAAAACATTGTTAAAACCAATATATTAAGTGGAACAATGCTAGACTACAACTTCATGCAACTTTAAATTGTCTGGCTTTACAAGCACATAACCGTCTGGTATACATTTCTACAGAGAGCAACTATTAAAGTGGATGGCGAATACGCATTTGGCTATGCAAAAGCTGAGGTGGGAGTCCACAGGTTGGTGCGAATCTCTCCATTTGATGCTGCCAAGCGTCGCCATACATCATTTGCAGCTGTTGCAGTTATACCTATCCTCAGCGGTGGTTCAAGTCGGGTGAAAATCAATGAATCTGACCTTCGTATTGAAAGATTTCGATCCGGTGGACCTGGAGGCCAGCATGCGAATGTTACTGAAAGTGCTGTTAAAATTATTCACATACCTACTGGTCTCACGGCCACCTGCCAAAATGAAAGGTCCACCTCTCTATGTTCCCTTGCAGTTTAAGTTTACCCTTTGGGGACACGGTTTAATTTTTTTTTGTTTTTCGTAAAGATCACAACATCGTAATAAAGCTGCAGCAATGGCTGTGCTTCAGTCCCGACTGGATCAGCTCGAGTTGGCTCGGGAAGCTCAGATGAATGCACAACACACTCAGTCTCTCACTGAAATTGGTTGGGGTAACCAGATTCGCACTTATGTGCTTCACGTACGTCCAAAACCTTAGCTGAATGTCAACTCCCATACCAAGTCATATCTTTTTGAAATGAATTGTGATGTAACTTACTTTTCTCGACTGTTGCAGCCTTATCGAATGGTAAAAGACCTCCGGACCAATTATGAGGTGACAGACCCTGATGCTGTATTAGAAGGAGATATTGACGGGTTTATCTTGAGCTACCTTTCTGCGTCCTTGGATAAAGACACCGGGGAGTAGGTTGAAGGGAATCATACTCCAGGCTAGCATAGAAATTATGTTATTGTGGAAGTCATGGAACTCATCCTACCTGGTACCGGCAGGTGTTAAGTCCTACCATGTATCATACAACTGCACAAATGCTATGTAGGTTAAATTATGATAATTAGAAACTGTTGCTCAATTGCCACTAGGTTTGTGAGTGTTTTGTACACACGATTGATTCTTAATAGTAAGAACCTAAGTTCAGTAGAGCACCAGCTTGTTAACAACTTATTCACTGTATTGCAAACATCATATAGACATTTTACGGCAAAATGGGTTTTGTTTTAAGTGTAAATTTTTTAAATGTTATTATATTTTTAAATTTACTATTTTTTTGTTGGTATCACGTAACAACAATTAACCAACGATACGTATGTACTGATGAGTTGACGAAGTTGTTTATCTTTTAGTTTAATCATAGGATTATAAAACATACGAGAAGGAACCGTTTCAGCGTGTGTGGCTTTCGATTGACTTGCGGGATAATTATAATCCATTTTCATTTTTCGAAATCTCTACTTCCGATCTGTCATCAACGATGTTGACTTTGGAGAAGCGGAGGATTCAGTTCATCGGATTCGTCCTTGGCGTCATCGTTCTCAGTATCACAGGTTCAATCCTCCCTAACCTTAATAAGCTGTTAGGGGTTTTTTTGTTGAAATCAATAATCAAATAATTCCATGTCAAACCAGCTGCGGATTTTTCTGCATGTTGATCGAACTGAATAGTGTTACTATTCACCATTTCTATATCATACAAATTCACCTTGTGCGGCAAATTGTATATTCTTCATTCATTGCAAACTTCTTTTTTACTTGTTTCAGAAAACTCCCATGAATGCACAGACATAACAACCTCTTTTGTGTTTTGTATTTTTGTTTCCCTTAATTTTTTATTGATAATTTGCGGTGTTTCTTTGCAGCTGAGAAATGCCGTCAACTGCTTGGAGAAGCGGCCTCTTCCAAGAGCGGGATGTTTACTATCTTTGATTGTTTTGATATGGGTTCCGGAAGTCTAGCTTGTGGAGTGAAGGAAGGTGTTAAACTATACTTCAATAACATTAGATCTGCTCATGTTGAGATGGCTAGAGAGAAAGCCGCAGAGGCTGCATTGGCTGATGCTATTGCTCGGGGTATAGCTGCCAAACTAGCAGCCAAGCTTGCAAAGAAAGAAGGTGATAAAGCAGCAAAAATAGTAGCCCGGAAAGCAAATAGGATTACAGGACCAATCATTTCCTCCGGTTGGGATTTCTTTGAAGCTGTTTATTACGGAGGAACTATTGCAGAAG
Source organism: Sedum album (assembly GCA_006409495.1). Taxonomy (NCBI): domain Eukaryota; kingdom Viridiplantae; phylum Streptophyta; class Magnoliopsida; order Saxifragales; family Crassulaceae; genus Sedum; species Sedum album. The sequence goes on along the minus strand of QZGG01000982.1, from coordinate 36,098 downwards.
GTTTTCTCAGAGGTACTGGCACATTGTTTGGTACCTATGCTGGAGGGTTTCTCGGAGAACAGAGGCTTGGCAGTGGCAGGGTTGGATATCTCGTCGGAAGTACTCTAGGCAGTTGGGTTGGTGGTCGGGTTGGACTAATGATATATGACGTGGTAAATGGAGTTCACTTTTTGCTTCAGTTTTCGTCGTGATGTTTCTATTTCATATAAATTTCTTACTACTAAGAGATTTGAAGATTCTGAAGCTGCATATTCTCAGTGAAGGAATTAGGTGAGTTCCTCTGTAAAAATGTTTTTCTATATACCCCTTATCATTTATAGTTTTTCTGGTAAGGAAACTATTTCTTTGCACTGAAATTAACTACTATATGCATTTCCTCCTAAATCTTTGAACACTTGAATCGTCATATTTTCATCTTCAACATTAGTTGCTTCTTTTTGCCTCGGACCACATAGTTAGCTGCGTCTGGATTTTTTCTATTGAAAAGGTGGACATTTCCTTCGGTCTACTTTTTATTCTTGTGGTGAAGGTGAAGCAATAAGTTTTTTCTTCATTCAAGATATATCGGTGTGCCTCATGATATTGAAATTCACTATTAGTTTTGTTTTGGCATATATTCTCAATTGCACAATTATGATCAGGTCACCTATCAAAATGGTACTCACATCATTAGTTTTATTACCAGTTTTGTTTTTTCTCAATTGCATTATTATGATTCAAAATGGTACTTACTGCTCCTCTATAGTCCTTTTTTCTTGTAAGAATTGACTGTTTGATATTTGAAATTATATGGAAAAACTACAGTGATAAATTTAAGCGCTATCTATTTCTGCAAATTCATATGGGTATGCTTTGCTATTTTCCTCATTGTTAGTTGTAAAGCTCATGATGGATGCGAGAGATATGATTCGTAATCAAATGTGATTTTAATACCCAACATATTGTATGCAGAGAAGCTGAAGGGCTGATGTAGAGTCATACTTGGCTCATTCGAGTCACCTCTGGATTCTTTTCCCATATCACGCAAACTACAACAAGCTCAGGTCCCAAAATAGATAGTTCTGGTCAACAAACTGTTAGAAATAATGCACAGTAATATACAAAATCTGAATGAATAAATTACTTAACAAATAAGTATTGAATGGGAATTGAGAAGTAATACAAAACCAATTTCATTGGCAAGATAATTTTCTTAAAGCCAAATTGCCTCTTATACGTGTTGGATGTGGTTAGACAATTGTCTTCATAGATACGACAACAAAACTGATTGCATGGATCAACTGAAGTGAGATGGAGCAAGCCTTCAACTATCACCAAAAACTTATAGCTATTTTATAATTCACGAGCGGGAGGATTGTTGTGTATCTGATGATATCCAAGGAGGGAGCTACCCTCATTTTTTACTAGTCAGGGGTCCAACCGCCATGAGAGAACACTCCAGTTTTCCATGATGTATGCACGATTTTCTAACTTGCCAAAGAAGTGGGTGTTAGATCCTGAGGTTCACATCCCTCAAGAGGGTTTTGAGGTTCGGATACCTCTTGTGAACTCAAAGGATCTTCATACCCATGTTTTGATGATGACAACATTCATTTAATATCTTGAATGAAGTGTTCAGGTTGATATACCTGAGCTAAGGTCAGAAGGACTTGATAATCACGAAGGACTTGATAGAATCAAGTACCTGGGATTAGCATTAAGGGACCTGACGGGACAGCAGATCACGTGAAGGACAGCAGAGCAAGAAAGAGAAAAGCTTGCTACAGAAAGTACCAATCAGCCGCCCATTGGAACTCGTGAATATCTTGTGGAGATAGAGGATACCATGCTGCACCTAGTGGACAATAGGAGGCCAGCCGAAAGCACAAAGTGAACAGTGCCATGGACAAGACCCTGCACGTGGGTCTCTATTCAAAATGCGAAGGATTGGAGCCATTTTGAATTGTCCCTCCCATTCGAAACTCAAGCACAACTCAAGAATCTAGAGAGTGATTCAAGTGAGTTTGAAGATCTTCTTGTGTAAGGCTAAAGGGCATCAAGGAGATAAGCTTGGAGTTGAAGGTTCTCAGGGACCTGGTGGTAGACGGACATCCCAGCAGCTGTGCAAGGGAACTCAGGGGGAACCAAGGACGTTCTGTGTAAGGCTGAAGTGCATCAGAACCCAGCTCCTTGGTGTGGGAGAGTTACAACAGATTCAGGAGGAATCGTGTGAAGGTAGCCTCTCTGAAGTCACGAACGGGGGTCCTGACCCCGGGTGAGCGGACTTGTGTTTTGTAATAGCTTGTGTTGTTGTTACATATTACAAACTATTGTTTTGTATAGTCGATTGGTTTAATAAAGAAATCATTCGACATCATTTCCGCTGTGTGTATACTTTGTGAAGTCCCTGCAGTCTAGGTTCAGGTCCTTAACTGTTCCCGTGTCCTAGATATAACTAACCACGGTCCTTCAATTGGTATCAGAGCCCTGTGCTCTAGATTGTTGATTAGTTTGCAGGTATGTCATCAGGAGATTCGTTCTCAACGCCTCCAAAGCTCAAACCGGGAGAGTATGACTCTTGGGCGATTCGGTTCGAGGAACACGTCCTTGCTTTGGATGGCGAGGTATGGCAGATCATTGAGCAGGGTCGTCAGCTCATCATGGATGATGAAGACCAGACGAAAGAGAAGCCGAAGGCTCTATACAACACTGAGGACTTTAAGAAGCTTCAGAAGAACGCTCAAGCCATGAAGGTTCTGCATGCTGCTTTGGAACCTGGTGATCTAGAGAAGGTCATCATCTACAAAGACCCGTCTGAGGTCTGGGATGCCCTGAAGAGAATATATGACGGATCGGGGGACGTCAGGAGGAACAGAATCCTCACTGCACAGACGAAGTACCAGAGTCTTCGTCAAAACAAAGATGAGTCGATACATGGGTATCACTCAAGGTTTCAAGGATGCTTGGCTACCTTGTCAAGGCTCGGAAAGGAATATGAGTCATGGGAGATTACTCATAATTTCCTTCAAGGATTGTCACCGGAGTGGGATGACATATCAAGGACCTTAGCTTCTCTATCTGAGACTAAGAGGATGACTCTAGAGGATCTGGTCTCTAAGCTGGAAAGCGACATGCTTATTGAGAAGATGAAGCTCGAGGGTCGTGAACCTCAAGGAACCGGAAAGCAGGTTGCATTGGTTTCTGAGAAGGTCGCGAACCTAAATCTGAACAAGAGGGACTCGAAAAACCAACGTCCGAAAAGGACTGCAACGATGGATGATGAATGTTTCTACTGTGGAAGAAAGGGACATTTTGCTAGAGATTGCAGAAGGAAAAAGTTGGATCAAGCCAATAACAAGGAAAAACCTCACGGTGAGAGACCGAAGGACAACAAGGCCATGATCGCTGCTTGGGGGGACTCCGAGGAAGACAGCGACCTGGATAGTCAATGTGGGGTCAAGAACTTCAAAAGGAACACATGTCTTATGGCCAGAGGTGGATCCTCATCGTCCTCATCCTCGGAGGTGAAGAGAGGGACAGGTGCTGGAACAGGTCCCTGGTATATGGACAGCGGGTGCTCAAGCCACATGACTGGAAAAATGGACTACTTCTCTTCATTGCAGCAGCATCCAGGGGGCACTATAACCTTTAGAAACAAGAGTAAGGGTGAGATCTTTGGTACGGGTATGGTAAGCTTATCGGAGAAGGTTAGTGTTGATAACGTGAGCTTGGTTCATAATTTAAATTCGATTTGCTTAGTGTTTATCAACTTTGTCAAAGAGGAAACAACAAGGTTGTTTTCACATCTAATGGGTGTTTTGTTAAGTCTCTTAGCACAGGTAAGATTCTTCTCAAAGGCACGGTTGATAATGGGGTATACAAGACCGATCCAAGTTGGGATCCGGATGAGTACCTCTGTTTGTCATCTAGGGCAGACAACTCAAACCTTTGGCATAGACGTCTTGGTCATGTGAATCGGAAGTTGATGCAGAAACTTCAGAGGTTGGATCTTGTTCGAGGCCTTCCAGAACTTGGTCAGGTACCTGACGAGGTATGTGTACCCTGTACAAGAGGAAAGCAGACAAGACCTCATTCAAGCCAAAGAAGGTTGTGAGTACCAGCAGTCCCTTGGAATTGGTGCATATGGACTTATGCGGACCAATGAGGACTCAATCAATCGGAGGGAACAAGTATGTGTTCGTCTTGGTTGATGATTATTCAAGGTTTACATGGACGATTTTTATATCTTCAAAGACTGAGGTATTTGATCGGTTCGGAACCTGGGCAAAGGAAGTAGAGACTTCACTTGTTCAGAAACTCAGAAGCATCAGATCGGATCATGGCACTGAGTTTGACAACGCACAATTCATCAGCTGGTGTGCTAGTCAGGGTTCATCACAACTTTCAGCTCCAAGGACTCCACAGCAGAATGGGGTAGTTGAGCGAAAGAACAGGACCCTGGAAGATATGACCAGGACCTTGTTGCTTGAGAGTGGACTGCCAAAGAGATTTTGGGCAGAGGCCATGAGCACGGCTGCTATGTGTTGAACAGGGCCTACTTGAGGCCACTTCTGAACAAGACCTCGTATGAGTTGTTGAAGGGCAGAAGACCTTCTATATCACACTTGAGGGTATTCGGGTGTCGATGCTTCGTTCATGACAATGGGAAACATCAACTTGGGAAGTTTGATGCAAGAAGCGAAGAAGGCATATTCGTAGGGTACTCTCAGCATAGTAGAGCCTACAAGGTGTACATCAAGAGGACTAGATCAGTCGAAGAGAGTGTACATGTGGTTTTTGACGAGAATGTCATGCCAAGGAACCCTGCTGAGGTTCATGACCCTGGCAACGCAGAAGGAGGTCAGGAACCAGCAGAAGTCTTTGTCTTCACACGGCCAGATGGCTGAAGACACAGAGGGTCCGGTACAAGAGGGTATCGATGAGACACAGCAAGGTGTCGATGGGAATCCAGTACTTGATGGTATTGATGAGGATCCAGTCCATGATGAGGGACCTGTGCAAGATCAGTTGCATGAAGATCCGCAGGAGGTACTTGAACCAGATCAGGAACCTCAGGGAGATAACAATGAGATGGAGACCATTGGAGAAGTGGTTCCACAAAGGAGAAGTGCTCGGGTTAGTCAACCAAACAGGAGGCTTCAAGACTTTTATTGTTATGCTGCAATTCAAGAAGAGCGGGTTCAGACCGCGTTCGTGTCCCTGATGGAACCTAAGACGGTATAGGAGGCACTCAAGGACCCCGATTGGGTTCAAGCGATGCATGAGGAATTGCATCATTTCGAGAGGAACAAAGTCTGGAGACTTGTGCCTAGACCAACCAACAGAAAGGTGATAGGTACTCGATGGGTCTTCAGGAACAAGAAGGATGAGCAGGGACTTGTTGTGAGGAACAAGGCTCGGTTGGTTGTGCAAGGGTACAATCAACAGGAAGGCATCGACTACGATGAGACCTTCGCACCGGTAGCGAGACTAGAAGCTATCAGATTGCTCATTGCCTATTCAGTTCAGTATGGATTCAAGCTCCATCAGATGGACGTGAAGACGGCATTCTTGAACGGGTACCTCAAGGAGGAGGTATATGTGAAGCAGACTCCAGGGTGAAGACCCTGATCATCCTGACCAGGTATATGTACTGGACAAGGCGCTTTATGGATTGAAGCAAGCACCTAGAGCATGGTACGAGAGGTTATCAGACTTTCTCATAGTTCATGGATATGAACGTGGAGCCGTGGATAAGACCTTGTTTCTTCTAAGGACGGAGAAACATCTCTTGGTGGTGCAAGTCTATGTGGATGATATAGTCTTCGGATCGACTAGTAAGGATCTAGTCAAGAAGTTCACTCAACTCATGGAGAGTGAATCTGAGATGAGTATGGTGGGGGAACTCACATACTTTCTGGGACTTCAGATAAGTCAGGAAGAGTCAGAAACCAAGATACACCAGGAGAAGTACCTGACCGAGGTAGTCAAGAAGTATGGACTTGAGACATCAAAGCCCTCGACTACTCCAAGCTCTACCAGCGACTTAATGTCCAGGGACGAGAGCTCTCCCAAAACCGATCCTACGCTATACAGGGGCATGATAGGTTCATTACTCTATCTTACTGCTAGTCGTCCCGATATGATGTTTAGTGTATGTGTTTGTGCTAGGTATCAGTCAGATCCCAGGGAATCACACGTGAAGGCTGTGAAGAGGATTCTGAGGTACTTGAAGGAAACGAGGAACCTGGTCCTGTGGTATTCGAGGTTCAAGTCCCTAACATTGGAGGGATATACCGATGCAGACTATGCTGGGGACCGAGCTGATAGAAAGTCCACATCAGGGATGGCACAATACCTTGGGTCCTGCTTAGTCTCTTGGGGATCTAAGAAGCAGAACTCAGTAGCTCTATCTACTACGGAGGCCGAGTATGTTGCTGCAGGGTCCTGTTGTGCACAACTCCTATGGCTGAGGAACCAGCTAAGTGACTTCAACCTTTTCTTTGATAAAATTCCTATATATTGTGATAATACAAGTGCTATAATTGTTGCTAAGAATCCGACTCACCATAGTAGGATGAAGCACATTGAAATTAGACATCACTTTATTCGGGATTGTGTAGAGAAGGGACTTGTATGCATGGAGTCTTGTAGGACCGAGGAGCAAGTGGCTGATATTTTCACCAAGGCCCTGAGTAGGGAACCGTTCGAGAAGTTCAGAATGGCTCTTGGTATGATCTCTACCTAGTGAGGTACTCCTAACTTTTCTTCCAATGATTGGTTAGAGTAGGGTAGTTAGTTATGCTCATAAGCCTAAGTATGTGATTTTGTCTATGTGTGATAGATTGATTGCATGCATTACTTCTTGATTAAACGTGAAAATGTCATATTTTGGTGCTGAATTTCTTTCTAGCCGTACCTTCCGGATCTTGATCCCAAACCTCATGAAGGAAGTGTACATTAGCCACCCTGCCATACACACTGAGGGACCTGATGAAAAAATTTCATTAAAGGTGAGAGGTGAGTGACTTCAGTTGTGATGATCCGATATTTCATAACCATTTGGGTTCAGCCAAGTCATCACAACGTCCCTTGTGTAGTCTTTGGAAATGTATTGGACTGGCATTCTTTTGTTCAGGGCAGTGACTGGGTTCAGGAACCTCCAGACAAGCATGAGGTATGTGACCAGGGAAGTCAGTGCAACAGTAACTTTATGGGAGCAGAGGCTAGATGGTCTGTTGGAATTGATCAAAGGTCAAGGCTGGGAGAGCCTGTTGTGTGGTGAGGAGTTAGTGAGCCCAAGTAAGGTCCTGGAGTTCTACTCAGACCTGACCAAGGAAGTAAAGGGCAAGAACGTCTACTTGAACTTCAAAGTTGGTGGTGAGGACCTGAGAGTGTCAAGTCTGGATCTCTCCCATATGCTTGAGATCCCTCATCAGGGATTTGATCATTTTGTGAAGGGAGTATGGCCCCCGGAAGCTGGGGACAGGTACGCAGTACAAAAGAGGGTCTGCAGTACAGTTGAGCCGGGCAAGGTGTCAACGAAGTCCATGACAGTGAAGGTGAAGATCCTTCACAAGCTTCTGGTGACCAACTTTATGCAAAGAGGGTCCAAGACAAGCTTCGTCCAACTGGAGGACGTGCTGCTACTGGACAAGTTGCTGAGGAAGGAAAAGATCAATCTCCCAAAATTGATCCTTCATCAGATGGAGTACCTCAGTGGGTTTAGCGTGCTTGGGTTCCCTCGGATTGTGAAGAAGATCCTTGAGTACAATGACGTATATGGGGCACCAGACGATGAGGTCCCTATCACTAAGAGCTTTGATGCCTTGCTGTTCAAGAAGCTGGGATTGGTTTTTGATGACACCCAAGGTTGGGTTCGTGACCCTGCCAGGCAGAGTGGGGACCAAACAGTTGAGGAGGCTCCCGAGGATCAGTTACAAGTGGTCAGTGGGGACCTTGAGCAGAGGTTGATTGCCCTGGAGGCCGGACAGAGGGAAGTGAAGGCCATGCTGGCTGAGGTCCTGGACCTGCTGAGAAACTGAGGACCCTGACATCAGAATGCCTATTCCAATATCCCCCCAATTGCTTATCCTGTTCTTGATCCTACCCTCCCTTATCATGTTTTTTTTGTTAAAATTATCAATGCATGCACCGTGACATTTAATGTTTAAACTTGAAGTTTGCTAAATTTCAATTCAATTGCATGTTTGCATGATCATTTTTTCTGGCTTATTTGCTTAACTTTCCAACCTTATTTGATAATGCCAAAAGGGGGAAGAGTTATGGGTATCTCACTCAGGGGGAATCATATCAGGGACCTGTCTCTGATACTCGAGTGAGAGCCCTGGTTAGGGTTTAGGGGGAACTGTCCATACTTGTGACTCACTAGATAGAATAGAGTATGCTTATCTGACATGCTTTCATTATATTATCTATCGTGTGTTTGTCATCATCAAAAAGGGGGAAATTGTTAGATCTTGAGGTTCACATCCCTCAAGAGGGTTTTGAGGTTCGGATACCTCTTGTGAACTCAAAGGATCTTTATACCCATGTTTTGATGATGACAGCATTCATTTAATATCTTGAATGAAGTGTTCAGGTTGATATACCTGAGCTAAGGTCAGAAGGACTTGATAATCACGAAGGACTTGATAGGATCAAGTACCTGGGATTAGCATTCAGGGACCTGACGGGACAGCAGATCACGTGAAGGACAGCAGAGCAAGAAAGAGAAAAGCTTGCTACAGAAAGTACCAATCAGCCGCCCATTGGAACTCGTGAAAATCTTGTGGAGATAGAGGATACCATGCTGCACCTAGTGGACAATAGGAGGCCAGCCGAAAGCACAAAGTGAACAGTGCCATGGACAAGACCCTGCACGTGGGTCTCTATTCAAAATGCAAAGGATTGGAGCCATTTTGAATTGTCCCTCCCATTCGAAACTCAAGCACAACTCAAGAATCTAGAGAGTGATTCAAGTGAGTTTGAAGATCTTCTTGTGTAAGGCTAAAGGGCATCAAGGAGATAAGCTTGGAGTTGAAGGTTCTCAGGGACCTGGTGGTAGACGGACATCCCAGCAGCTGTGCAAGAGAACTCAGGGGGAACCAAGGACGTTCTGTGTAAGGCTGAAGTGCATCAGAACCCAGCTCCTTGGTGTGGGAGAGTTACAACAGATTCAGGAGGAATCGTGTGAAAGTAGCCTCTCTGAAGTCACGAACGGGGGTCCTGACCCCGGGTGAGCTGACTTGTGTTTTGTAATAGCTTGTGTTGTTGTTACATATTACAAACTATTGTTTTGTATAGTCGATTGGTTTAATAAAGAAATCATTCGACATCATTTCCGCTGTGTGTATACTTTGTGAAGTCCCTGCAGTCTAGGTTAAGGTCCTTAACTGTTCCCGTGTCCTAGATATAACTAACCACGGTCCTTCAGTGGGGATGCAAAAAGACTTGGCTGCTGACCACCAAGAAAATATCTCAGACTCATTCTGAATTAGTTTCTCCTAAAACAAAACTATGTATTTTTGTACTTAGATCCGTTCACTCACATAGGCCAGGAATGCAAAGTGATTAAGTTGCATAACCTAATGTTGATATCATGTCACACATGCACATATTGACTTAGCAAAAATGTAAAACCAAGCTACGAACTGAACTCCATTCGTGTTCGCATTATGCAAGCATACACAAATTTTGATGTTTCGAGAAATCGGCCCGTGATTTGCACCCCCAAACGCTCTTGTTTGTATTTTAGTAAAAATTTTCATAACAACTTATGTATACTCTAACTGGAGTATATGCATTTTTACCATCCCATCTACGTGGCATATAAGAAAAACACTCGCACACGAAACACTGCCCTAAACAAATAATTTTGAATCCTAAACCTCATAAGTTCAACTCTCGTTCCTTCCTTAGGCATCTAAAAATTCAGAACAATAGCATAGGGAAACAATCAAACATATCAAACAAATACTTTATTAAGCTCGGTAAAAATTCAGTTTTACATTACAATGAAACCTGGAAATCCGTGAGGATTCCCACTACAATAAAACTACTCACTCATGGTGAGTTTACAACTGGTCATGGCAGGTTTCGAAAGTAAATGCATATGACAAAAAGAACTAAAACTAGAACAAGGATAGGGTAGAAGTTGCCGAAGTTTCGTGTGGAATTCCTTGGTGCTTCCTCAAGCTTCTTGTCATCAAAACCTTTGGAGCAGCCCTGAAAACCTCCAAAAAACTGGGCTTAACTGTGCACCATGAGTGAGTAATTCCATTGTAGTGGGAATCCTCACGGATTTCCTAGGTTTGATTGTAATGCAAAACTGAATTTTTACCATGCATAACGAAGTAATTGTTTGATATGTTTGATAATTTCCCTTTATTTATGTTCTGAATTTTAGATGCCTAAGGAAGGAACGAGAGTTGAACTTAGGAGGTTTAGGATTCAGAATTAATTGTTTAGGGTAGTATTTTGTGTGCGAGAGTGACAAACACATATTTACTTAGGTTAACATTATTGTGGACTTGAATCACCGATGAATAGACTAAGAGGTTGAGATTATGGAATTCAAGTTCTAAACACGATTCAATAGAGCGAGAGTTTGAGAATCGTACTTAAGTGTTGCATCCATTCTAGAGAAGGAGCGAGAGTTGAATCTAGAGTGCGCAACGCAATAGCCTAAGGAACCTATCATTCATAACTTCATGTGCTTGCATTATTTCCATTGCATTATCATCTCGTAATCTAGGAATAAAGTAGGATTCTTGCTGCGTTTTTATTTATTAGACTTTCACAACCTTAATCTTAGGTTTTACAAAAAAAATTCCCTTTTACTCGTGGACTTGCATTTGTGAATTTAGATAGAAAATAACATCTAGGCTTTTCTCTTGGGACTCGACCCTAGGTCACCCTAGGAACATATAAATTTGTTTGACATTGCGTGCTAGGTTTAGTATTCATATACTAGCCCTGTAAAACCCAACGACAAAATGGCGCAATTGCCGGGGACTAGCCTCTAGATTAGTTTTCTATTTCGTTTCGCTTTTGTTTGTTTACCTCGCTTTCTCTTTGCTTTTGTTTGTTTGACTGCGATTGCTTGCTTGAGTGCTATCCTTGTATTCTTGTTTAAGTTCATGCTTATTAACTTTCATTTTGATTGTTGATAGGCCCCCTAATACAAACTAGAGCTCGTGCAAAGAGAGCACAAAGTTCAGCAACCGAGTCAACACCGAATCACCTTCCTCACCCTTCCACTTCAGCACCTGACCTTGACACTTCTCTGCCCGCTGACCTTGAAACTCAACCTCCTCAAGTTGTTATGGACAGGCCAATGAGAAATGCAGCACGCCCGCAACAGGAAGACGAGAGATCGGTTGGAGAATACATCGCTCCAACGATCGGACATTATGGATCACCGATCTACCTCCCCGAAGGTGATGAAGGGGACTTTGAGATCAAGTCAGGGCTGCTGCACATGTTCACTGCAAATCAGTTTCACGGGTGTGGAAACCCAAATGCGCACATGGCGCATTTCACCGAGCTTTGCAGGATGTACAAGACGCAAGGAACCCATCTGGATGTCATCTATATGAAAGTGTTCTCCTTTTCGTTGTGTGGGAAAGCCAAGGACTGGCTTATGAGTCACGAAACGGACACCTTCAGGACATGGGATGCTCTTGCGCATGCCTTTTTATGTCAATTCTTCCCACCTGCGAGAACCAAAAAGATCCGAGATAGAATCAGCGGGTTTACGCAATATGATGATGAGAGTTTCTACGAAGCTTATGAGCGCTTCAGAGAGTTGCAGCGAAAATGCCCCCATCACGGCTTCGATAATTGGCAGCTTATGCAGAATTTTTACGATGGTATGGATCACGATGCAAGAAATCATATAGATCAAGCGAGTGGTGGTGCAATCATGGACTTGAAAGCTTCAGAAGGATTCAAGATCATTGATAAGATAGCACGCAATTCTCATCAGTGGGGAGGTGATAGGAATCACCTAAAAAGAGAGGGAATGAGCAATCTTCAAAGGTAGTAAAGAAGGAGGACTTCAACACACTTGCTAAGACCGTCAACTCCCTAACTCAATCCATCGGTAATCTGAATTTGAACAAGAAGAACAATCAGCAAGTTTGTGGTATTTGCTTGAGTGCTTCGCATGAAGAGGATGCTTGTCCAAAGCAATCTGAAGAGTACAAAGATGTGAACTTCGTGAGGAATCAAGGGAGGCAGTTTGCACCACAGTACGCACCACAATAAGGCAGCAACTTTCAGCCTAGAAACCCCCCCACAGTTGTGAGGTTCCATGAAGATCCCTACTTCCCAAGGAAAGCGCTGCCGAATTTTGATCCTAAACCTACACCACCAGGGTTTCCACCGAGGAACCAACCTAACGGAGGATCATCTAGCAACTATCAGCAGCGTAGCAACCCTTTGAACAGCAACTATCAAAGACCGAACGGAGGATATAATCATGGGCAGGGTGTGCAACAAAGGACCGAAGAAAGATCGAACACTGAGGAACCATCGCTGCTGTCCATCCTCACACAAATTCAGAAAGAAAACCAGCTCCTTCACCAAAAGTTTGATCAGTTGCAAGCTCACAATAAGATGCTGGAAACTCAGATTGCTCAACAAGCTCAATCTGCCAAGTTCTATGGAAAACAGCCCGCACAACCTGATGTGAACTCTTCCGAGACCATCAATGGTATCACGCTGAAGAGTGGGAAGATTTTAGAGGAGCCACAGCCCAGAGACAAAGGGGACAAAGATGCTGAAAAGTCAGATGAGAACAATACACCAAAAGAAGGCAGAATTAGAACAAGAGCAAACCAAACCGAGGGAACCAACGCCTTACATGCCTCCAATTCCATTCCCTCAGCGTCTTAAAAAGAAAAGGGAGGATGCTTACTACAAGCACTTTGCTGAAATGTTGCAGAAACTTCAGGTAACCTTACCATTTACCGAGGTAATCACACAAATGCCTACTTATGCAAAATTCTTGAAAGATATTATGTCACATAGACGTGAGATGCATGAGCTAGACCATGTTGCATTAGATGCTAATTGTAGTGCCATTATTCAGCATGCCATGCCTAGGAAACTAAGTGATCATGGTTCTTTTACTATTCCCATTTCTATCGGTGAAATTAATATTGCTAGTGCATTGTGTGATCTTGGTGCAAGCATATCGTTGATGCCTTATTCTTTGTTTAACAAGCTGGATATGGGTGAACTAACCCCAACCACTATTAGTTTGAGATTAGCGAACCGTTCTTCTAGGTCACCGAAAGGTATCCTAGAAGACGTCCCAATCCGAGTGGGTAAGTTCTATATTCCTGTAGAGTTTTACGTGCTTGACATGGATGAGGACAAGGAGATCCCTGTCATTCTTGGGCGACCATTTCTCAACATGGTAAAGGCTATCATCGATTGTGGTAAGGGTACTATTGAGTTGAATATCGGTAGCAAAAAAATCAAATTCAATTTGACAAGCATGCTTAGAACTCCTAGTAGTTGTATGAGCTACAACATGATTGATATATGCACTGATTATGATGCTTTTAATACCGTTGATGAGCTAACAGAATTCAAGAATGAGTTTCTTGCTCAAGATGAAAATAGTTTTTCCTTCACTTCTTTGATGGAACTCGATATTGAAGGAGAGGAAATTGTTGAATCGAAGGGGAACCATACAAAGGTAGATGCTGCAGAGAAAGGTAAGGAATTCGGGGAGGGTTTAAAACCCCTTCCATCGAATCTCAGGTATGAATTCCTTGGTCCAAACGATACGTTACCGGTCATTATTGAAGCTTCTTTGAATACTGATGAAACTTGTCGTTTGCTGAAAGTTTTGCGTGAATATAAATCTGCCATCGGTCATTCCATATCTGATTTGAAAGGGATCAGCCCGAATGTATGTATGCATAGTTCGTTTAGAAGAAAACGCAAAACCTTGTCGTGAATTCCTTAGGCGTTTGAATCCCAAACTAGGGGAAGTAGTCTTGAAAGAAGTAACTGAACTTTGAGATGCTGAAATTATTTATGCTATACCTGATTCTGAGTGGGTAAGTCCTATACATGTAGTTACTAAGAAGGGTGGATGATCGTTGTTGTAAATGAGAAAAACGAGCTAATTTCTACTCGTACCGTTACCAATTTTTGATAACGCACAATTGTATGAGTTAAAAAACCATCTAAACCCACTATTTTAATGTTCCTTTCCTGTATCAAATGCGTCACTTTTGGTATTATTTGATTTTCAGGAAAGAATTCAAAAAGTGCACAAAAACCCTAAAAGTAGCCGTTGGAATCCAAGCTTACGTCCCTAGAATTTCCCAGGCGCACGTCTAAGGATTTATCATAAAAGGAAGAGACGTGCGCTTGGAAAAAGGAAGGAGCGTCCGCTTAGAATACCAAAATTGGTCCGAGAGCTTTCTCCAATTGTACGCCTACGCTTGAGGAAATGGAAGAAGCGTACGCTTGGATAAAGGAAGATACGTACGCTTGGATGGCCCCGAGGCTGAATTTATGAACTTCGAAGAACTCAACGGTTTGGGCCAATTTTAGCCAAATCCTTCCAAAATTCTAGGGCACGAATCCAGAGCTTGGGGAGGCTATAAAAGGGGAGATAATCCAATTGAGACAACACCAGATTTCATACACTCATACACCTCTCAATCATTCCATTGTTTCTCAATTTCAATCAAGGGTTCACTTCCGAGGTGGTGGCTGCTGGATTCTGAAGAGGAAATCATCATCTCATTACTCAGTGACAATTTCTTACTTTAATCTCATTGCATTGTTGTTTTCATGAATTATTACATTGTTGTTGAAATCATGAACTCGATGTGTAACTAAATCCATTTCGGTTTGGGGATTGGATTGTGACTAATGCATGAAGTATTTCATTGTGTTCTATCTTGTTAATTATTCCCCGTATGATATTTGTGGTGAAATCTTGTGTACTTAGCGGTAACTTGATTGTCATCATGTTTACACTCTAATTGCATTAGCGGTGGATAGTTGATCAGAACGTGGTGAGTGGAATAATATATGTTTGTCTTTAGCGAGAAAACATTAGATAACACTCTTAGCGGAGTGTGATCTTAAGAACAAAGGTAGAATTGCATGATAGTATGAATTACATCGTAGTTGAATCCCCGAACTGAGTTTTATTATATTGTAATCAACCACAAAATAATCCAATCTCAATAGCTTGCATTAGAGAACTTGAATACAACGTGCTTTCTCTTGGGTTCGACCCTTACTTGCTATATACTAACTTGTGAGGAATAATAAATTTAATTTGAGGCATCCAACGACGTGCCGTCAAATTTGGCGCCGTTGCCGGGGAATGCAAAAGTGTGTTAAGAGTTCTTAGTGTTAGTTCTTTCATTTTTTTTTTTTTTTAGTTTAGTTTTTGTTTTGCATTTTACTGCTTGTCAACATGGCACATGCAGGAAATAACCAAGGGAACAATGACTTACAACCATTAGAAATCCCCCCTACTATAGTGAACCGGAACGTGAACTGAGGCGAAGAAGAAGAGAAGCAATCGCCCGAAGGAACGCATTAATGGAAGCGCGAGCATACCTAAGAGAACAAGAAGAGATCAATGAGAACAGAGCGCGTGAACAACATAGACAAGAGGCTAGACCGGAGCCCACACTCAAGGAGATGTCGCACCAGTATTCGCAACCAACCATGGTGCATTGACCATAATCCGGAAGAAGACAATTTCGAAGTTAAAACAGCGGTAGTCCATCACTTACCAAAGTTTGGTGGATTACCAGGAGAGATGGCATCAAGACACTTACAAGAATTCAATGGAATTTGTCAGACTATGCGCCCACATAACGCACCTGAGGAAAGGTTTAAGCTAAAAGTGTTTCCATTAAGTTTAACTGACCTTGCAAAAAGTTGGTTTTTGTCTTTACCTTCAGGTAGCATACGAACTTGGGAACAAATGCAGCGTAAGTTCCTTGACAAGTATTATCCACCCGCCAAGGCTGCACAACTCAGAAGAGAGCTCCAAACAATCAAACAAGGACCAAATGAAGCTATATACGAATATCTAGAAAGATTCAACGCATTGGAGCAAAGCTGTAGTCACTTGGGTTTGACGGAGAAGCAGTTAGTGGAACATTTGCTGGATGGATTCAGACCGATGGAACGATGGATGCTAGATGCTACGGCTGGTGGCACAGTCTTGGACTTGACAGCAACTCAAGTAAGAGAATTGATCAATGAAGCTGCAGAAAATGCCAGTTTAGAGAAGAAACAATGAGTAGAGAAGACAATGGCAGATCAAAGGATGTATACAAGGCTGAACAAGTAACATGGCTACGAGTTGAAGGAGCTGAAGGAAATGGTGAAAAGGATAGCCATTGGACAAGGACAGACCCTAAACCTTGTGAGTTTTGCAAAGCAATCAGCCACAAAACCGACGAATGCCCTACATTATTCGAGGATGATCACCAGAAGTGAATGCAGTAGGAGGCTACCAAAACTTCCAGCAGAGACAAGGACCTCCTAAATATGGTTTGGCGGCTAATGGATATAGTTGGAGGAACGAAGGAGGGTTCGGTGAGAATCAGAATCAACCAATGCAAAAGCAACAACCATACCGAACACCATTCCACCAAGACAAGTTCAACAACAACAACTCAATGGGCAGTACCAACAGAAACGTAACTACAATCAGGCCGGTCCTAGCAACTCAGCCTCTAGTAAGCCATTAGAGGAAGTAGTGAGGGAGTTAGCCAATAATCAGCTGAAGACCGATGGTGCAATTGCCGAATTGACAAAGCAAATGTCAGCAATGGCTACCTCAGTCAATGAGCTCAAGAAGACAAGGGCAAGCTTCCATCACAGACTGTACCAAATCCAAAAGGAAACCTCAGTGCTATGACTCTAAGGAACGGTAGACAACTTGTGGATGACTCGATCGAAAATGAAGAAGAGCAAATAATGGATGAGGAGGAGCAAGCTGATGAAGAGCAAGCTCCAGAAATTCAGATGAAGGTAAGTCCTAACTCTGAAGCTGAAAATGAAGTTACTGATATTCCTTTACCCTTTCCTTCGCAGTTAAACAAGGGAAAGAAGAAAGTGGAATTAGATGCAGAGTTAATGGAACTTTTCAGCAAGGTGGAAATAACCATTCCACTCATAGATGCAGTGAAACAAATACCGAAGTATGCAAAGTTTCTTAAGGACTTGTGCACAAACCGAAGGAAACCGAGCCATGAGCAAGTGAGCTTGATAAAGAATATCTCAGCAATTCTACAATGCAAGGTAGCACAAAAATGCAAGGACCCAGGTACATTCAATATTTCATGTATCATTGGTGAAGTTAGAATCGATAATTGCATGCTTGACTTGGGTGCTTCGATAAATGTATTGTCATATTCTTTATTCCAAGCTTTACATATCGGTCCTTTGAGGCCTACTGACCTAACTATTCAGCTAGCGGATCGATCATGCACTAAACCTGAAGGTATGCTAGTTGATGTGTTAGTGCGTGTAGGAAAGCTTGTGTTTCTTGCAGATTTCTATGTGATGAAAATGGAGGATGAGGGTCCCAAAGATACCTCAAGAGTACTGCTAGGAAGACCATTCATGGCTACTGCAAAGACTAAAATCGATACATCAACAGGAGACCTTTCTATGGAAGTGGACGGAGAAGTAGTACGCTTCAACATCTATAAATCAATGCAATATCCACCATACACCGCCGAGATACATGCTTTGGATATCATTGATGATGCGGTACTTGACTTGGATGTGCCCAGTTGAAAAGATGCATTAGAGCTCATTATTCGGGAGGCGATACACGATGAAAAAGATTGCAAAAATCTTGTCCTTGACACTGGAGAAGTAGTACAATTGCTACGAGAAATGTCAATTATTTATCCGAGGTTTGAACCGTATCCAGTCAATTCTGTTAGTGTTACTGATAAAATCTCATCTAGTGTGCAGGATGTTAAGATAGAACTAAAGCCTCTACCAGAACACCTTAAGTATGTCTACTTGGGAGAAAATGAGACTCTGCCCGTCATAATTAAAAGGGAGTTGGACATCAGTCAAGAAGAGAAACTGATAAAGGTGCTTAAAGAGAATAAGGGAGCTATAGGCTGGAGCTTGGCTGACATTAAAGGAATAAGTCCAGCAGTATGCATGCACAGAATTTTGCTTGAAGAGAATACAAAACCAGTTAGACAACCACAAAGACGACTCAACCCTTTGATGTTGGGGGTGGTACAAAAAGAAGTGCAGAAATTACTGGATGCTGGAGTGATCTACCCGATCTCAGATAGCGAATGGGTAAGTCCCATACATGTGGTGCCAAAGAAGACAGGAATGACAGTAGAAACAAATGACAAGGGCGAGCTTGTCCCAAAAAGAATTCAAAACGGATGGAGGATGTGTATAGACTACCGAAAGCTAAACGCAGCAACTCGCAAGGATCACTTCCCCCTTCCATTCATCGACCAAATGCTGGACCGACTTGCAGGTAAATCACATTTCTGTTTTCTTGATGGATATTTAGGTTACAATCAAATTCCAACTGCACCCGAGGATCAAGAGAAGACGACATTCACCTGCCCTGTAGGTACATTTGCATTTCGTAGAATGTCATTTGGTTTATGCAATGCTCCCGGTACATTTCTACGTGTAGTAATGAGCATACTTTCTGAATTTCTAAATGATTGTGTTGAAGTGTTCATGGATGATTTCACGGTATATGGGAATGCATTCGATGATTGTTTGCATAACTTAGAAAAAGTCCTTAAACATTGCATCGAAATGAATTTGGTGTTAAACAACGAAAAATGTCATTTTATGGTCACTAATGGTGTGGTACTAGGACACGCAATTTCAAAAAAAGGCATTCAAGTAGATGGAGCTAAAATTGATTTGATTCGTAAATTGCCGTACCCTACTGACCCTCGAGGCATCAAGTCTTTTCTAGGACATGCAGGGTTTTACCACAGGTTCATCAAAGACTTTTCAAAGACTGCATTACCGTTGTCCAAACTACTACAAAAGGACGTACCTTTTGAGTTTGACGACAAATGCAAGGAGGCATTCGAATCACTAAAGAGGGCATTGGTGAGTGCACCCATTGTGCAAGCACCTGACTGGACACAACAATTTGAATTAATGTGTGATGCAAGTGACTTTGCCGTTGGAGCTGTGTTGGGACAACGGAAAGATAAAAAGCCGGTGGTGATTCATTACGCATCAAAGACCCTCGATGTGGCGCAGAAAAACTATTCCACAATAGAAAAAGAGCTTCTATCTATTGTCTTTGCTCTTAAAAAATTTCGTCCTTACTTACTCGGTGTAAAGTGATTGTTTATTCTGATCATGCAGCCATAAGGTACTTAATGTCAAAGGAGTCCAAACCAAGACTGATTAGATGGATTTTGCTACTGCAAGAATTCGACTTGGAAGTTAAGGATAAGAAGGGTGTAGAAAACACAGTAGCTGACCACTTGAGCCGCATTGAGCAGAAAGGAGAGGCCTCAAGAGTAAATGAAACATTTCCAGACGAACATCTCTTCCAGATCAGCACAAAAGCACCATGGTATGCTAACATAGTCAACTACCTGGTGGGAGGTACATTTCCATCTTCATTTACTAAAGCACAGAAACTTAGATTGAAACATGACTCTAAGTATTACATATGGGACGATCCATACTTATGGAAGATAGGAGCTGATCAGGTTGTTAGGAGATGTGTATCTGATGAAGACATGTTATCTATACTTGTTTTCTGTCATGACTATGCATGTGGTGGTCACTTTGGACCTAGACGTACTGCTAGGAAAATTCTAGAGTGTGGATTTTATTGGCCTTCATTGTTTAGAGATGCTTACAATCATTGTAAAAAAATTGTGATAGATGCCAAAGGGTAGGAAACATCTCTGCTAGGAACGAAATGCCACAGACCCCTATAATAGTTAGTGAAATATTTGACGTTTGGGGAATAAATTTTATGGGACCATTTCCTAGTTCCTTTGGGTATCAATACATTCTGGTCGCAGTTGACTATGTATCGAAATGGGTAGAGGCAAAAGCTACGAGAAATGATGATGGCAAAACTGTAGTAGATTTTCTGCGCACTAACATCTTTTGCAGGTTTGGAATACCGAAGGCAATAACTAGTGATCAAGGAACACACTTCTGCAACAAAGTGTTAGGAGCATTGTTCAAAAAGTATGGAGCAATAGAGCTAGAAAAACCAGAGAGTGGGGAAAGGTTCAAGGTTAATGGACACAGAATCAAAGCTTATTATGACAACAAGATTGAGCCACCACAAGAGATAACACTCGAGGAGCCGTTTGCAACCGTTATGCATGTGAAAACAGCAAGGGAACTTAACAATAATGATGATCAGGAGGAGGATCCTGAAGAGGACCCAGAGGAGGATCCTGAAGAAGATCCGGAAGAGGGTCTAGAGGAGGAGCCTGAAGAGGAAAAGTTCGAATGGGAACCGATAGACGAGGAGGAATATCCACTAAGGAAGCGTGGAAATGGTCCCTTCATTCTTTCTATCAAAATTGGATTGGTGGAACTAGATGACTGCCTTGTAGACTCGGGGTCTACGCACAACATATTACCTAAATCAGTTTACGATGAAATGGAAAGAATGCTGCCTCCGTTGCTCCCAGTAAGAAAGAAGCTAATAATGGCCGATGAAACAATTAAATTAACCACAGGACTGATTAAAGATGTATTCATTAGCATCCACGGATACGCTATTAAGTTGGACTTCACGGTACTTGACATGGGAGGGCCAGGACGGATGCTGTTGGGCGAAGAATTCTTGGACGATACTAAAGCACTCATGGACTTTGGTAACGGATAATTAATTCTTACTTTACCATACAGGAAATTAACTTTAAATCGCAGGGGTGATTAAGTTACAAGCGCGGCAATTGGTGAGCAAGGAGAATATTCAAGAAGTAGGAGCCGCAACCGATCCAGAGATCACAGTCAGTCTCCTCCGACGAGTTCAAGAAAGGAAGCCTTCTGCAGTAACGGATTGAACAGAGGAAATAGATATTGGAACAACACTAGGAAGGAATCGGGATGCAAGAAATGATAGAAACAAGAGGTACAAAGTCGAGCCAACGACTTTAAACAAGTGCACTAGTTGGGAGGTAACCCAATGTCGTTTATACTTTGTTTAGTTTTTAATAATTTTAGTGTGAGTCTTAGTTTTAACAATGTGATAATTTGAAGAGGAAGGTTTTTGTTGAAAGTCTGCAGAATGTACTCCAAGCGCTCGTCTCAACAATTTCTAAGCGTACCTTACGGGATTATTGGACAAATGGAGAAACGTACGCTTGGGAAACCCTAGCAGGCTACGCTTGGAATGCTGAAAAATGGTCCGAGGAGTTTACCCAAGCGTAGGCGTACGCATGGAATTTCCAGAAGCGTACGCTTGGGAAATACCATACTCCTACGCTTGGGATGTTGAATGGCGCCGTTTTGCTCAGTAGCAACACGGAGGCATGCAATCTGCCTTTGCTCATTCTACTAAGCTCCGATTCTCCATTTTGAAATCAACAAAGTGCCCGAATTTTCACCACTCTAGCCCTGATTTTGTTCAACATAACTTTGGGACGCTCGGTTGTTCATAAGTCGTTTGGGACGCACGTCAATTCCACTCCATTCCGAACGAGCTTGAGGTAATTCGGTTGTGTACATCTCAAATTTCACAAAGGTCGTTGAATTCAGATAATTTGCTTGTGGATTGTTGTAAATTGTTGTTGGCGAAGTAAGGTTGATTCCGAGAAGGGTCAGATTCAATTCAACGAATTCAGATCTGAACATTCCAAGCGTACGCTTGAGGAATTATCCAAGCACACGCTTAAGAATTTTCAGAAAATCAAGAAGGGACTGCTTGGAAAAGTAAAGAAGGGTGCGCTTGGTCCGATCAGAAGAGAAAAATGGCTCCGAAAAAATCTTTGAACCTCTTGCACAAGAAAGGTGCCGCTAGAATTGCAAGCACATTTTTCGAGTTGGAGCATGTACAACCAATGTGGCCGTGTCAATCATTCCTTGAAGAGTGTGGATTGAAGGATGAGGTAAAAGGGATGTTGAGGAAGAGTGGATGGCCTGAATTTCTGACTTTAAGGTCCGAGGATGATGTGGAAGATTCCAGTGACTTTCTAGGATCAATCGAGGACCACTATGATGCAGAGGAACCATATATCAAATACGCTCACCGCGGCGAAATGCACACTACCACTTACAAGGATCTAAGGAAGGCAATGAAGTGGCCCTCTAACGGTCTTTACAGAGATGGAGGATTGGAAATGGAGACTGGATTATGGAATGCTTTAACTGGGACAACCAAATCATTCCGTCCCAGTATTAGCAAAGCCTCGGAAATTAAGGATCCAGCTCTGTTTTACTTGAAGTTCATGCTAGCTAGAACCTTGTTCGCCAGAGACAACGGTAAGGACAAGGTAAAGCGGTTAGAGCTTGGGGTGCTGAGTTTGTTGCAAGAAGGAAAGAAGGTGGATTGGGCGTCGTATTTTACAAACATGTGAAACACCTGTGCACTGACGAGTGGTAGTGTGGAGGAATGATTATTGGTCTTGAGGAGGCTACATCCTGAGTACACATCTGAGGGTCGTATGACTAAGGACTGGCGCTTGGCTGCACATCAGGAGTTTGAGGCTGGAAAGCTGATCAGGTACAGACAGAATGGAGACATAATCTGGACTTATTTTGCAGATAAAAGTCTTGTACCACCAAGAGCCCGACCAAGAAAGGGAGACAAGGAAAAACGAGATGATGGAGCTTCTGGAAGCAGCAGTATGGTTCAGGTGCACAACCAAGGGTGGATCAAACCGAGGAAGGTGGGATGTCTCAGCAAGTGATCGATGACATCTTCCACAACATGAGGTGCTACATGTTTGGAGCACTGAACATCACCCGCTTGCCTGCACCAGCTGGATGGAAGCCAGGAGATGCCATTCCACCGGAGTACATGGGACCATTAGGGAAGTTCCTTTGTCTTCATTTATCACATTACACATGAATTAGTTTTAATTTCTGTTGAGTTGTTTGAACCCTCTCTTTGCCTTTTGATTTTAGTCGATCCGCGAGGACTCGGCTTAATTCAAAAGTGTGGGGTGGGGGTGCGTCTGTTTCCACATGTTTCATTAGTGTTAATCGAGTCTGTTAAACTGAGATGGATGATTAGTGTAAGCCATGTTATGTCTGAGATGCATGCTTTTTATGCTAAATTTTTTTCGTGATGCTTGTGATTAAATGATATGTATGCCAAGAGTTGAGATAAAACAGGATGTGGAGCTGATAGAAATGGTTTGAAACCTGGAGATTGGTTGACAGTTTGACTAGAAATGCGTGAGATTGTCGTGAGTGTGGAGGCTGAAGCTCTAGGTTATGGTGAGGAAGCAAATGCTCCACTGAAGGTAAGTTCAGTGGGACGGGAAAACAGACCGTCCTATCTTTAGAGTTAGTAGGTAGGAAGGGATGAGTTACAACTTAACCTGACTTACTCGAACACTCGATAAGAAAGAGCGGGACGAGTTCCATAGCTGCTATCAGGAGGCTGTGACTGGAGCTGTTCATGTAAAAGAAAAGGGGGAAAGACAAAAGTATGTAAGAACGAAAATATTCAAAGTCATGTATCAAGTATCTCGAGTTTCGTAAAGTCTTCGACAATACAATACAAGAGAATTCAAATCCCCCAAGTCCAAATTGCAAAGGAAAAGCCGACTTGTTCATAACCTAGATTTCTCACGCATCAGAAGAAGCACTCACGATATCAAACGCATAACGACATCAAGCTGGAAGACTAAGCAATGGGAATTAAAACCTATCTCCAAGACATCTATGAACACTCATCACAACTCTGAGGTAACATGTATCATTTGGTTATTAGTTGATCGAATTATTTTGGCAGTTTGAGTGTGTGTTTAAGACATGACTTGGTAAGCACTAGAACTGAGTAGGAGATGAAGATTGAAATGTAATTGTGCGCTAGTTTAAACTTTATTGTTCGGGGACGAACAAGAACTAAGTGTGGGGTGGTTTGATAACGCACAATTTATGAGTTAAAAAGCCATCTAAACCCACTATTTTATGTTTCTTTCTGTATCAAATGCGTCACTTTTGGTATTATTTGATTTTCAGGAAAGAATTCAAAAAGTGCACAAAAACCCTAAAAGTAGCCGTTGGAATCCAAGCTTACGTCCCTGGAATTTCCAGGCGCACGTCTAAGGATTTATCATAAAAGGAAGAGACGTGCGCTTGGGAAAAGGAAGGAGCGTCCGCTTAGAGTACCAAAATTGGTCCGAGAGTTTCCCAAGCGTACGCCTACGCTTGGGAAATGGAAGAAGCGTACGCTTGGATAAAGGAAGAAGCGTACGCTTGGATGGCCCCGAGGCTGAATTTATGAACTTCGAAGAATCAACGTTTTTGGCCAATTTTAGCCAAAACTTAAGAATTCTAGGGCACGAAATCCAGAGTTTGGGAGGCTATAAAAGGGAGATAATCCAATTGAGAAACACCAGATTTCCTACATTCATACACCTCTCAATCATTCCAATTCTCAATTTTCAATCAAGGGTTCATTCCAAGGTGGTGGCTGCTGGATCTGAAGAGAAGACTTCATCTCATTATCAGTGACAATTTCTTACTTTAATCTCATTGCATTGTTGTTTTCATGAATTATTACATTGTTGTTGAAATCATGAACTTGATGTGTAACTAAATCATTTCGGTTTGGGGATTTGATTGTGACTAATGCATGAAGTATTTGATTGTGTTCTATCTTGTTGATTATTCCGTATGATATTTGTGGTGAAATCTTGTGTACTTAGCGGTAACTTGATTGTCATCATGTTTACACTCTAATTGCATTATATTAGTATAGCCTAGCGGTGCCTAATTGATGTAAGTAGAGTATTGTTATTGACTTAAACCTAGCGGTGGATAGTTGATCAGAACGTGAGTGGAATAATATATGTTTGTCTTTAGCGAGAAAACATTAGATAACACTCTTAGCGGAGTGTGATCTTAAGAACAAAGGTAGAATTGCATGATAGTATGAATTGTAGTCGTAGTTGAATCCCGGAACTGAGTTTTATTATATTGTAATCAACCACAAAATAATCCAATCTCAATAGCTTGCATTAGAGAACTTGAATACAACGTGCTTTGCAGGATGTACAAGACGCAAGGAATCCATCTGGATGTCATCTATATGAAAGTGTTCTCCTTTTCGTTGTGTGGTAAAGCCAGGGACTGGCTTATGAGTCACGAAACGGACACCTTCAGGACATGGGATGCTCTTGTGCATGCCTTTTTATGTCAATTCTTCTCAACTGCGAGAACCAAAAAGATCCAAGATAGAATCAGCGGGTTTACGCAATATGATGATGAGAGTTTCTACGAAGCTTATGAGCGCTTCAGAGAGTTGCAGCGAAAATGCCCCTATCACGGCTTCGATAATTGGCAGCTTATGCAGAATTTTTACGATGGTATGGATCACGATGCAAGAAATCATATGGATCAAGCGAGTGGTGGTGCAATTATGGACTTGAAAGCTTCAGAAGGATTCAAGATCATTGATAAGATAGCACGCAATTCTCATCAGTGGGGAGGTGATAGGAATCACCTAAAAAGAGAGGGACTGAGCAATCTTCAAAGGTAGTAACAAAGGAGGACTTCAACACACTTGCTAAGACCGTCAACTCCCTAACTCAATCCATCGGTAATCTGAATTTGAACAAGAAGAACAATCAGCAAGTTTGTGGTATTTGCTTGAGTGCTTCGCATGAAGAGGATGCTTGTCCAAAGCAATCTGAAGAGTACGAAGATGTGAACTTCGTGAGGAATCAAGGGAGGCAGTTTGCACCACAGTACGCACCACAATAAGGCAGCAACTTTCAGCCTAGAAACCCCCTCACCAGTTGTGAGGTTCCATGAAGATCCCTAATTCCTAAGGAAAGCGCTGCCAAATTTTGATCCTAAACCTACACCACCAGGGTTTCCATCGAGGAACAAACCTAACGGAGGATCATCTAGCAACTATCAGCAGCGTAGCAACCCTCTGAACAGCAACTATCAAAGACCGAACGGAGGATATAATCATGGGCAGGGTGTGCAACAAAGGACCGAAGAAGGATCGAACACTGAGGAACCATCGCTGCTGTCCATCCTCACACAAATTCAGAAAGAAAACCAGCTCCTTCACCAAAAGTTTGATCAGTTGCAAGCTCACAATAAGATGCTGGAAACTCAGATTGCTCAACAAGCTCAATCTGCCAAGTTCTATGGAAAACTGCCCACACAACCTGATGTGAACTCTTCCGAGACCATCAATGGTATCACGCTGAAGAGTGGGAAGATTTTAGAGGAGCCACAGTGTCACGACCCAAATCTAAGGGTCGAGACCGGCTCTATACCAATGGCCAAGCAAGCCTCAGAACATATTAATCTTAACCCAACATTAAATAATCAATATGAAATCATAGAAAATAACATAAGTAGCGGAAGTGAATAATAAAGAAATAAAACTCTGAGTACAACGGAGCATACTAAGGAAAAATAAAATAAATAAGTGTAGCAGAACAGAAGACTACTGTGAGGGCACCGTACGTCAGAATGAACTCCTCAACTGTCGCCGATGTCGAAACGCGTACTAGTAGCTATCACTTATCTGAAAAGGGGTTAAATAAACAACAGGATGAGTCGAATGACTCAGTGAATACATAATATATCTTATTAACGTTGTGGACGTTATTTAGTTCATTTTTATCTCATTCATGTTTATCTAAGTAACACACAATCCAATATATGTATGCAAAATATGATGCAATTCTGTATGCAGAATGATGCACGTGTCTGTCAATAGGCAGTAGTCACTGCCGGTCCGGACCATCTCAGAGCAAAAGCTCAGTCATCTCAGAGCAAAAGCTCAGTCATGTCATGATGCATGTCGTGAATGCGATAATGCACAAATATAGCCAACCATCCTATTTCTGTCCGTTTTCACATATCATTGCTTTATTCTCTTTTTCGTGTTATCGGTATCAAACGTCTTCGTTAAGACGTAAAGGGGAACGGTAGTTAATATTCTAAACTTTTAACTGTTAGCCATCATCCTAGATTATATAATTAATCTGGAAAATAAAATATATTATATACTCACTTTTACTCGTCCCACTTTCGTAATGGACTACACTTGTTTCCTGATAATTCGGACAACTGATGTCACCTGCGATGACACATAAAATGTAGATAAAACTCGTATCCCATTGACTGTCATCCTATAATTTCATCCTGACGATTCTGCTACATATATAATAAAACATGACACCTAACATATTAATAAATTTATTTGATAGAAAAATCATACGACTAATTACGATCCCATCATCCAAATCCATCTCCTACACGTCGCTGTTCTCGTTCCATTTGTTTAGAGTTTCAACTTACTGCCCCAAGTCAAACAATATGAAACCACTCCATCTCAATTCCCTAATTGGACTTACATCATCAATTTCCCAACCTTAGAAATCAAAATAATCATCTTACTTGTTTGTTGTCCCTTCAACCAGTCACTGCCTCTTCCCCAAGCTCTTCACCGCAGCTTTTCAGTCTAATCAAACCCTATCTTTTGTGCTATCCTCTGACCTAATTTATAAATAATGTTGTATTTATACGAAACCTTTATTTACCTACGTCTGACCCAATAAGGTTATGTAGGCCCAATTGCTTATGTATTATAAAATACTCTTTTTATATATATTTATATTAAATATAACAATCTACCCTCCTTAAAAAATATTCGTCCTCGAATTTAATGATCATGTATTAAGTCTCAAAAGATGAGTATATAACTTTTCCATGTCGCTCTCTGCTTTTCAAATTCCTTTAGACTTTATGTGATTTCTCCATTGTACTTTGAGTGATACTGTCTGTCTTACATAGCCTCCTAACTTGTCAGTACAAAATAACGATAAGCCCTTCTTCAAAGGAAAAACTGTCGTCCACCTGGAGCTTATCATTTACCAACACATTATTCAGGTCTCATAGATACTCACGAAGCATCGAAATATCCAAATTAGGTGAACGGTAATCAATGACGGAGATAGTGCCAACTTGTATGTAACATTTCAAAATCGTTCTAATATTTCAAATACCAATTAAGCAAAGACTAATCTCTTTTCTTTCCTAATCTCATAACACCTCTCATAGGTAAAACTTCTAGAAATACATTATTGCTAATCTAAAACTCCAGTTCTCTATGCTTAGGATTGCCATATGACTACTGTGTTTTCTGTGCAACTAACAATGTGTCCAAATAGTACAAACTTTCTCAGCATCTTGCATGAAATCTAGTCCATTAAATAATTTCTCTCACAATTCAAACCAATCAACTTAAGGTCTGCACTTTTGAACTTACAGAGCTTCAAAGAAACCATATAAATGCTAAAATGATAATTATTATTATAAGAAACTCCATCAATGATGTATATTGATTCCAGGTAACTCTAAAATCCATAATACATGCTCTCAGCATATTCCATAGGGTCTGAATTGTCATTTATGACTGTCAATCTATCTGAGGATGGAATGATGTCCCCATATGCAATTTCGTTCCTAATGCATCCTGTAGGGCTCTACACTATCTTATTGTAATTTGTGAACCGCGATTAGAAATGATCGATACTGGAACCCCATGTAAGCGCACTATCTCGTCAATATAAATTCAAACATATCGTTCAGTTGATTAGTTAAGTCCTAATACGACCAGCTAGTGGTGTGGATACCTTTAAAAGCGTCTCTAATGATGTCTTTAATGATGCAGGCGATAACAATAACAATGAATCAAAATACGGGGAAACAAATGAATGTGTCGAACCAAGATCAAATAAAAGAAGCATCAATATCGTAAACTTGTGAAATACCTGCAGCCATGGCATTTGATGCCTGAGCATCTCGCGGGGTCAAAGCAAAGACTCTGGCTGGAGCTCTCACATCTGCACTATGAGCTCGAGTATCGCCAGCCTCACTTGAAGCTCGTCCAACTTCTCCACATTCATGATGAGTCGCTGGAGCTATATGTGCATATTGTCCTCTAGCATCAACAATCTGATCACTAGGATATCTTACTGAAGCATGTGAATGAGCTGGCTGGGCTGTCATATGATGTATACTAGCAACGAGTGGGGCACTGATGTCTATGATGCCTGTCTGACCACAGTCGAAACAAGCACCCGTCCCCTTATAACAAACTCCCTATGTGCACGTCCACAAGTTTCACAAATAGGTATATGGTCAGAAGAACCTCGTGTACCACCACGAGATATAGACTGGGAATGTCTGGAACTCTGAGAAACTATGTCACTATCATGATGATCCATATGAGGCTGATGTCCACCTCTCTGAGTATGCTGAGATCTAACCCTCTGAGAGCCTCCACGACTATACTGACTCTCCTCATCATCACTGTCACAAGGCCTCTTCTTCTGTTCTCGTAAAGCTCTCGCTGATATATCACCGTCCTCAATAGTTTGAGCTATATCCACCACCTTAGAAAACTTAGTACACTGAGCGCCGACTAGAAGCCGAGAAATACCATGACGTAGACCAGAGATGAAGCGCTTAATGCGCATAGCCTCCGTCGCTACTAAATGAGGAGCATAAGCAGATAAGACTGTAAACTTATGATCATACTCCGTCACCGTCATACTCTACTGCTGCAACGTCTCAAACTCTCTTGCCCTCGCATCACGCACACTATCTGGCAAGAATCTGTTCAAAAAGAGAGTCTTAAACTCATCCCACTCCATAGGAGGTTGCTCATCACCCCTGTGTGAAATCATACTCTCAAACCAAGCATAAGCTACACCATGCAATCTGAATGAAGCTAGCTCAACTGATCTCCAACTCGAACAATGTTAAACTTGCAAAAGGCGCTGAGTCAAGTCAATGAATGCACGAGGGTCCTCCTTCGCATCTGTCCCACAGAAACTGGGTGGCTGATGTCGTAGAAACTCATCCAATTTAACATCTACCTCATGCTGATGGGCAGTCTGAGTGGACGATGAGTGGACTCGCCACTGATAGTACGAGAGGAAGTAGCAGGTGGAGGAATCGGTGGCTGACTTTGAGCAACTCTATGTGCTGCTAAACCTTGTAGCACCTGGGTAAGACCTAAAATACTGTTCATCACATCTGTCAAAGTGGGTTGGGGCGGGTTGATGTGTACATCTTGTGATTGTTCATTCGTTATTGGGCGTGTCTCAGGAGGCAAATTATCACCAACGTCGGCGTCTGAATGAACAACACGAGACACAGGAGGAAAATTTGTGCCATCATGAGTATTAGTACCATCATGAGTATTAGTACCAAGTCTTCCATTCGTATCGGTAGAACGAGCACGAGACGAAGTACGAGTCCTAGGTGCCATCACAACCTATATGAATGAATTTAAACCTATAAGAGGCAAGTTTTAAGAAGTTCAAAGAAATATGAATTTCCTAAAGGTCACAGCAGAACGTTGTTTACGGCGATGCGCGCTTCACCTCCTTAATCAAAATTCTACTAAGTCCTAGCTACGTGTACTGAAAGAAATAAACCTAAGCTCTGACTACCAACTTTGTCACGACCCAAATCTAAGGGTCGAGACCGGCTCTAGACCAATGGCCAAGCAAGCTTCAGAACATATTAATCTTAACCCAACATTAAATAATCAATATGAAATCATAGAAAATAACATAAGTAGCGGAAGTGAATAATAAAGAAATAAAACTCTGAGTACAACGGAGCATACTAAGGAAAAATAAAATAAATAAGTGTAGCAGAACAGAAGACTACTGTGAGGGCACCGTACGTCAGAATGAACTCCTCAACTGTCGCCGATGTCGAAACGCGTACTAGTAGCTATCACTTATCTGAAAAGGGGTTAAATAAACAACGGGATGAGTCGAATGACTCAGTGAATACATAATACATCTTATTAACGTTGTGTACGTTATTTAGTTCATTTTTATCTCATTCATGTTTATCTAAGTAACACACAATCCAATATATGTATGCAAAATATGATGCAATGCTGTATGCAGAATGATGCACGTGTCTGTCAATAGGCAGTCGTCACTGCCGGTCCGGACCATCTCAGAGCAAAAGCTCAGTCATCTCAGAGCAAAAGCTCAGTCATCTCAGAGCAAAAGCTCAGTCATGTCATGATGCATGTCGTGAATGCGATAATGCACAAATATAGCCAACCATCCTATTTCTGTCCGTTTTCACATATCATTGCTTTATTCTCTTTTTCGTGTTATCGGTATCAAACGTCTTCTTAAGACGTAAAGGGGAACGGTAGTTAATATTCTAAACTTTTAACTGTTAGCCATCATCCTAGATTATATAATTAATCTGGAAAATAAAATATATTATATACTCACTTTTACTCGTCCCACTTTCGTAATGGACTACACTTGTTTCCTGATAATTCGGACAACTGATGTCACCTGCGATGACACATAAAATGTAGATAAAACTCGTATCCCATTGACTGTCATCCTATAATTTCATCCTGACGATTCTGCTACATATATAATAAAACATGACACCTAACATATTAATAAATTTATTTGATAGAAAAATCATACGACTAATTACGATCCCATCATCCAAATCCATCTCCTACACGTCGCTGTTCTCGTTCCATTTGTTTAGAGTTTCAACTTACTGCCCCAAGTCAAACAATATGAAACCACTCCATCTCAATTCCCTAATTGGACTTACATCATCAATTTCCCAACCTTAGAAATCAAAATAATCATCTTACTTGTTTGTTGTCCCTTCAACCAGTCACTGCCTCTTCCCCAAGCTCTTCACCGCAGCTTTTCAGTCTAATCAAACCCTATCTTTTGTGCTATCCTCTGACCTAATTTATAAATAATGTTGTATTTATACGAAACCTTTATTTACCTACGTCTGACCCAATAAGGTTATGTAGGCCCAATTGCTTATGTATTATAAAATACTCTTTTTATATATATTTATATTAAATATAACAATCTACCCTCCTTAAAAAATATTCGTCCTCGAATTTAATGATCATGTATTAAGTCTCAAAAGATGAGTATATAACTTTTCCATGTCGCTCTCTGCTTTTCAAATTCCTTTAGACTTTATGTGATTTCTCCATTGTACTTTGAGTGATACTGTCTGTCTTACATAGCCTCCTAACTTGTCAGTACAAAATAACGATAAGCCCTTCTTCAAAGGAAAAACTGTCGTCCACCTGGAGCTTATCATTTACCAACACATTATTCAGGTCTCATAGATACTCACGAAGCATCGAAATATCCAAATTAGGTGAACGGTAATCATGACGGAGATAGTGCCAACTTGTATGTAACATTTCAAAATCGTTCTAATATTTCAAATACCAATTAAGCAAAGACTAATCTCTTTTCTTTCCTAATCTCATAACACCTCTCATAGGTAAAACTTCTAGAAATACATTATTGCTAATCTAAAACTCCAGTTCTCTATGCTTAGGATTGCCATATGACTACTGTGTTTTCTGTGCAACTAACAATGTGTCCAAATAGTACAAACTTTCTCAGCATCTTGCATGAAATCTAGTCCATTAAATAATTTCTCTCACAATTCAAACCAATCAACTTAAGGTCTGCACTTTTGAACTTACAGAGCTTCAAAGAAACCATATAAATGCTAAAATGATAATTATTATTATAAGAAACTCCATCAATGATGTATATTGATTCCAGGTAACTCTAAAATCCATAATACATGCTCTCAGCATATTCCATAGGGTCTGAATTGTCATTTATGACTGTCAATCTATCTGAGGATGGAATGATGTCCCCATATGCAATTTCGTTCCTAATGCATCCTGTAGGGCTCTACACTATCTTATTGTAATTTGTGAACCGCGATTAGAAATGATCGATACTGGAACCCCATGTAAGCGCACTATCTCGTCAATATAAATTCAAACATATCGTTCAGTTGATTAGTTAAGTCCTAATACGACCAGCTAGTGGTGTGGATACCTTTAAAAGCGTCTCTAATGATGTCTTTAATGATGCAGGCGATAACAATAACAATGAATCAAAATACGGGGAAACAAATGAATGTGTCGAACCAAGATCAAATAAAAGAAGCATCAATACCGTAAACTTGTGAAGTACCTGCAGCCATGGCATTTGATGCCTGAGCATCTCGCGGGGTCAAAGCAAAGACTCTGGCTGGAGCTCTCACATCTGCACTATGAGCTCGAGTATCGCCAGCCTCACTTGAAGCTCGTCCAACTTCTCCACATTCATGATGAGTCGCTGGAGCTATATGTGCATATTGTCCTCTAGCATCAACAATCTGATCACTAGGATATCTTACTGAAGCATGTGAATGAGCTGGCTGGGCTGTCATATGATGTATACTAGCAACACGAGTGGGGCACTGATGTCTATGATGCCCTGTCTGACCACAGTCGAAACAAGCACCCGTCCCCTTATAACAAACTCCCTTATGTGCACGTCCACAAGTTTCACAAATAGGTATATGGTCAGAAGAACCTCGTGTACCACCACGAGATATAGACTGGGAATGTCTGGAACTCTGAGAAACTATGTCACTATCATGATGATCCATATGAGGCTGATGTCCACCTCTCTGAGTATGCTGAGATCTAACCCTCTGAGAGCCTCCACGACTATACTGACTCTCCTCATCATCACTGTCACAAGGCCTCTTCTTCTGTTCTCGTAAAGCTCTCGCTGATATATCACCGTCCTCAATAGTTTGAGCTATATCCACCACCTTAGAAAACTTAGTACACTGAGCGCCGACTAGAAGCCGAGAAATACCATGACGTAGACCAGAGATGAAGCGCTTAATGCGCATAGCCTCCGTCGCTACTAAATGAGGAGCATAAGCAGATAAGACTGTAAACTTATGATCATACTCCGTCACCGTCATACTCTGCTGCTGCAACGTCTCAAACTCTCTTGCCCTCGCATCACGCACACTATCTGGAAGAATCTGTCCAAAAAGAGAGTCTTAAACTCATCCCACTCCATAGGAGGTTGCTCATCACCCCTGTGTGAAATCATACTCTCAAACCAAGCATAAGCTACACCATGCAATCTGAATGAAGCTAGCTCAACTGATCTCCAACTCGAACAATGTAGAACTCGCAAAAGGCGCTGAGTCAAGTCAATGAATGCACGAGGGTCCTCCTTCGCATCTGTCCCACAGAAACTGGGTGGCTGATGTCGTAGAAACTCATCCAATTTAACATCTACCTCATGCTGATGGGCAGTCTGAGCTGGACGATGAGTGGACTCGCCACTGATAGTACGAGAGGAAGTAGCAGGTGGAGGAATCAGTGGCTGACTTTGAACAACTCTCTGTGCTGCTAAACCTTGTAGCACCTGGGTAAGACCTAAAATACTGTTCATCACATCTATCAAAGTGGGTTGGGGCGGGTTGATGTGTACATCTTGTGATTGTTCATTCGTTATTGGGCGTGTCTCAGGAGGCAAATTAGCACCAACGTCGGCGTCTGAATGAACAACACGAGGCACATGAGGAAAATTTGTGCCATCATGAGCATTAGTACCATCATGAGTATTAGTACCAAGTCTTCCATTCATATCGGTAGAACGAGCACGAGACGAAGTACGAGTCCTAGGTGCCATCACAACCTATATGAATGAATTTAAACCTATAAGAGGCAAGTTTAAGAAGTTCAAAGAAATATGAATTTCCTAAAGGTCACAGCAGAACGTTGTTTACGGCAATGGCGCGTTTCACCTCCTTAATCAAAATTCTACTAAGTCCTAGCTACGTGTACTGAAAGAAATAAACCTAAGCTCTGACTACCAACTTTGTCACGACCCAAATCTAAGGTCGAGCCGGCTCTAGACCAATGGCCAAGCAAGCCTCAGAACATATTAATCTTAACCCAACATTAAATAATCAATATGAAATCATAGAAAATAACATAAGTAGCGGAAGTGAATAATAAAGAAATAAAACTCTGAGTACAACGGAGCATACTAAGGAAAAATAAAATAACTAAGTGTAGCAGAACAGAAGACTACTGTGAGGGCACCGTACGTCAGAATGAACTCCTCAACTGTCGCCGATGTCGAAACGCGTACTAGTAGCTATCACTTATCTGAAAAGGGGTTAAAAACAACGGGATGAGTCGAATGACTCAGTGAATACATAATATATCTTATTAACGTTGTGTACGTTATTTAGTTCATTTTTATCTCATTCATGTTTATCTAAGTAACACACAATCCAATATATGTATGCAAAATATGATGCAATGCTGTATGCAGAATGATGCACGTGTCTGTCAATAGGCAGTCGTCACTGCCGGTCCGGACCATCTCAGAGCAAAAGCTCAGTCATCTCAGAGCAAAAGCTCAGTCATCTCAGAGCAAAAGCTCAGTCATGTCATGATGCATGTCGTGAATGCGATAATGCACAAATATAGCCAACCATCCTATTTCTGTCCGTTTTCACATATCATTGCTTTATTCTCTTTTTCGTGTTATCGGTATCAAACGTCTTCATTAAGACGTAAAGGGGAACGGTAGTTAATATTCTAAACTTTTAACTGTTAGCCATCATCCTAGATTATATAATTAATCTGGAAAATAAAATATATTATATACTCACTTTTACTCGTCCCACTTTCGTAATGGACTACACTTGTTTCCTGATAATTCGGACAACTGATGTCACCTGCGATGACACATAAAATGTAGATAAAACTCGTATCCCATTGACTGTCATATCCTATAATTTCATCCTGACGATTCTGCTACATATATAATAAAACATGACACCTAACATATTAATAAATTTATATGATAGAAAAATCATACGACTAATTACGATCCCATCATCCAAATCCATCTCCTACACGTCGCTGTTCTCGTTCCATTTGTTTAGAGTTTCAACTTACTGCCCCAAGTCAAACAATATGAAACCACTCCATCTCAATTCCCTAATTGGACTTACATCATCAATTTCCCAACCTTAGAAATCAA
>QZGG01000981.1:0-86678 GCA_006409495.1 Sedum album | reverse complement strand
TATAACATGATTACTATAAATTAACAGTAAGAAACTAATATATTTTTACAATTATCTTTAATAACTAACTAAATCTTCAATAATTTATTTCTCTTAAACTTTACCCTCTTAAATGGTAAAATTGGTATATGTTTGGTACTGAATTGGTGTGGTTTGGGTTCGATTGCAACAATTCTAGTTTATTTTATTCCTTCAGCGTAAAATTTAGTTGTATATATTCTTGCAATTTTTTTGTTTTGCATTCATTTTAAAATTCTTAGCTAATTTTTTCCTCCAGCATAAATTTTAGTTAATATATATTTCAGAAATTCAATTTCCGATATATACTTATATTTAAAATTACAAATTGAATTCATAAATATTTTAAAAATATTTTTAAATACAAACATTTTTAAAATATATCAGACTCCAAATCTTGCATGCCCGGATCTGCCACTGCTTGATGAAATTGACGGGATTAAAATTTTTAAACCCTTTTTAACATGGCTGATCTCAAGCAAATTGAACTGAAAAATATACAAAATAGTTTATATAGAAGCATTGGGATCAAAATAAAGGATGTGGTTTGGTTCCCTTACAAAAAAACTAGCTTATTTTTTCCTTCAGCATAAATTTTAGTTTTATATATTCTACTTATTTTTCTCAATTTGTTTGTTTTGCATTCATAACAAAAAAATTGACTTGTTTTTGTCATTAGACATAAATTTTAGTTAATGTGTATTCTACAAATTAAATGTAAAGTGGATATTTATTTTTATGATTACAAATTGAATTTATGTTTCTTTTAGATTATATATTTAATTTTCGGACTCCCAATCTTGAACGCCTGGACCCGCCATTGCTTAATGAAACTGACGAAATCAGATTTTTGCATCCTTTTGATCATGGCTTGACTTCAGGCAAGTTAAAATAAATAATATGCATAAAATAGATTATAAAAAAGCATTGAAAAAAGGAACTTTAGATTCTCTTTATTAATCACTCATTGAAGATAAATAAAAACAAAGGTCGTCACAAGTAAGACATCCCATTGCACTCTAAGATCCATAAGGGTTAATAATACAAACTTATCTTCATCAACAAAATTTGTCACAAGTAGGTTTATCCAAATAACAATCAAATGGAGGACGACCCTTCTTACAACACCAACATTTTCCGGAACCGATGTTACAATCCCCCTTACTGCACTATGTTATTTTTTTAATGCTTGCTATGTTCTCTCCAGCAGATAGATCATCACATTTATTAAGATTGAAAAATGACGCCAGTAGGAATCCACATAGTATCAAGCTGAGGATTAATTTAGAATTTTTCTCCATTTTTGAATTTCAAAGGCAATGTTCTTGAGCAAGAATGGCTGTATATATACACACAACAAACTGGAATTTTATGGGTCGGATGTTCCTCATGTATTTATTAGATTTTAATATATGTAGTTTAAACATGCAGTATCAGTGGTTTAATATTCACATTGATAAAATTTTGATTAATGATTTACTGTGATTTGAGCTTTACTCTAATCGATAGTAATTCAAATTAAAACTATCCACTAATTCATGTGGCGTTTTTTCAATGTTGCTTGACTGCCAAAATTTCCAATGCTATCAAATTTAATAGTTTGAAGGACTAAAAAGTAAAAAACTATCATTTTTGTTCATTCTCATGTGTATTAGTATTAGGTAAATTTGAAAAATATTTGAACATAATTAGCTTAGTGATGTTACTAGATTAATTTGCTATTGTCAAATTGATTATATAACAGACTTAATTACAGAAAATCACTGGATATTTCGTAAATTATTCGGTCATATTTTCTTATACATGTCGTGAAATATATGAGGGTGCATTAAACATTTGAGTTTCTAATATTAAAAGTAGCTATACGGGAAACAACTCAAAGATTTTGGGTTATGCAAGTTTTATATTGAAATTGAGCTTTTTATGCATGGGGTATATCGATATGGGGCCTTTTATACATGTTTGTTGGGAAATTCGGTCGTGTTTTCTCTACTCAAAGTAGTAAATATTCACTAATGTTGTGGAGAGACTTAAAACTAACCCGACAAACAACGGTATTGAAAAATACAACAACTAAAAGGAAAAACTAAAGAACACCGAAAAATTTAACGAGGTTCGGTTAATGTTACCTACTCCTGAGACGCCGCTGCAAACTTCAGTATCTCTAAAGGAAGAAGAGAATAAAAATTTGGCTTGTTTACAAATGAGAAATTCTTAGCTATTTATATAGCTACAAAATTCTCAAGTTCCTAACAAACTAAGAGATGTGAGACTAGAGAATAATAGGAGCTCTTTTATAAGCTCCCTTGAAGCTCATTCTCTCCAAATCACCATTATGTGACAAGGAGCCACATCCAACAAATCTCCACCTTGGCGACTTCATCTCAACCACAAGCTCCTCTCAACTTCAAATCAACGACGCCTTTTTCAAATTCAATTTTGCAGGATGTTTGTCAAGTCCAGACAATGTTTGACTTGAACTTCGTCACCACCTTGGTCAACATATCTGCATGATTCTCTGTGGTATTCATCTTCAATAGAGTAACTCCACCTTCTTCAATAACTTCCCGCACAAAATGATAGCAAACTGTCATATGCTTAGTACGAGCATGAAATATTTGGTTCTTTGCTAAGTGAATGACACCCTGACTGTATCAAAACTCTCACACATGTTTTGACAAACTTTAAAGTCTTTAAGCAACCTGTTTAGCCAAATAGCTTCCTTCACATCCTCTGTAACTGCCATATACTCTGCCTCTATTGTAGACAAAGCAGCTGTAGATCGACTGTAAACAGACCTCTAACTGACTGGTGTCTTTGCAAGAGTAAGCAAATAACCCGTCGTAGACCTTCGCTTATCCAAAGCACTTGCATAGCTGAATCACAATATCTAATTACACCATGACCAAGATCTTGCTCAAACACAAGGCCATTATCAACGGTACCTTGAATATTTCCTCAAAATCCGCTTCACAGCTAACCAATGTCCTTTAGCAGGATTGTGCATGTATCTTCTCACAACACCAACTGCTTGTGAAAGGTCTGGCCTTGCCATTGCATACATCAAGCTACCAACCGCACTTGCATACAGAACACTAGCCTTATATTCCTGCTTTGCATCATCTTTAGGAGGATAGTTGGGCACTGAGCTTGAAATGAGGAGCAAGTGGAGTATTAACTGGCTTCGAATGTTCATCTTTTATGAAATGTTGTAATTCTTTCTTCAAATATTGACACTGAGTCAAATGCAACCTCCCCTTCCTTCTGTCTCTGCTAATCTCCATGCAGATAATTCTTCTGGCTTCTCCTAAATCCTTCATCTCAAACTCCTAAGCCAACTGCTCTTCAACTTCTTGATTTTGAATAGACGTTTCGACTCATTCAACATATCATCAACACACAATAGAAGATAGATGAAAGCTCCATCGGTAGCTTACAAAAGTAAACACAATTAGCATGTTCACTTCTAGTGTACTTCTGCTTCAACATAAATTGACCAAATCGCTTATACCATTGACGAGGTGATTGCTTCATATACTGACTTCTTAAGCTTGCAAACTATCTTTTCTTTACCAGCAACTTTGAATCCTTTAGGCAGTGTCAAATAGATCTCCTCTTCCAAATTAGTGTGTAGAAATGCGGTCTTCACATCGAGTTGGAACAACTCAAAATCCAGCTGAGCTACCAAGGCGAACATGACTCATATTGAGGAATGTTTTGCAACTGGCGAAAATATCTCGTTGTAGTCAACTCCCTCTTTCTGAGCATAACCCTTTGCCACCAACCTTGCTTTGTAGCGCACATCATCTTTGCTAGGAATCCTTATTTCTTTGCATATACCCATTTGCATCCAATAGCGTTCTTGTTCTTTGGTAACTGCGTCAACTCTCATGTCTTCATCTATAACATCCTTCCACTTTGGTGCTTGAGGACTCTCAACCGCTTCTTTGTACGTTGATGGAATGTCAAATTCAACGAAAAGTGCATAAGCCACTGTATTCTTGAATTGACTGGGAAGATCTACCATGTCTTTGTATCTAGCGGGTATCTGAACATTCAGTCATCGTGGCTTACTAGTTGCAATTGATTCATGTTGCTGCGTAGGTTCTTGGGTTGATCCTTCTTCTACTAATGAGTCTTCTCGACTTTGAAGAATTATCGAGTCATTCACTCCAACTTCAAAAATTTGCTTTGAAGTTCCCTCTGTCATCCTAACTTCCTTCTTCATTATGGCAGATTCATTGAAGGTAACATCTCTATTGAAGATATTCTTTTTTGTCTAAAGGCACCAAAAAGGATATCTCTTAGAGCCTGATGGTCCCATGAAAAAAATTGGCTCTTTGATCCAACTTAGATTTTTTAACATGATAGTAAGCAGTTGAACCAAACATTTGTAAAGAATCATAATCAGCAGCAGGTTTTCCAGTCCGTACTTCAATTGGAATATTTCCTCCAAGTGCAGACGCCGGTAGTCGATTAACAATGTGACAAGCATAGCTCAGAGCCTCATTCCAAAGATGCTTGCCCAGTCCATCATTGGATAGCATGCATTGAACTTTCTTCAACAATATTTGATTCATCCGTTCTGCAACTTCATTTTGTTGTAGTGTATTCGTGATAGTAAAGTTCCGCACAGTGCCTTCTTCTTCACAAAGTTTCTCAAAAGAATCGTTTCTCAAAAGCTGATTTTCTGATTTCATAAATCTTGTTTTAACAATCCCTTCTTGGATCTTTTTTCTAATGAAGTGACAATCTTTTTCAATGTGTCTTGGACGTTCATGGAAGACGGAATTAGCAGCTATGTGCATTGCAGCCTTATTGTCACAATATAAATAAATTGAGGTTTGAGGATGAAATTCGAAGTCTTTAAGTAAATTGTGTAACCATTTTAATTCTCAATAGGCTCCGGTCACTCGATATTCGGCTTCTTTCGGGGATAAGGAAATTGTCCTTTGTCGCTTTGATCTCCATGATATTAAGGAGTGACCCAAAAATACACAATAACATGTGGTTGACCTTCTAGTAAGAGGATAGCCGGCCCAATCTGAATCACAAGAAGCCCTCAATCTAAAATCACAAGTTGTAGGAAATAAAAGTCCTTGATCAGGGGATCCTTTCAAGTAACGGATAACGCATTAAGCTTCATCCCAATGTTCTTTCCACGACTGATGCATAAATCAACTTTTCGCGACTGATGCATAAAAATTGCATTAATTTCTGTTGTTCACTTGGAGCTCCTTCACTTGATTCAGAATAGATGGTTAATTCATCTCATTACCTTTTCAACTTAGTATAATAAGCAGAGACAGAGAGTTGTCATTGTTTTAGGGATGCAGTGCTTTATTGGATTTCAAATACACAAGGTGTGTTACCTTGTGAAAAACGTTCGCGTATCTTCCCAGACTTCATGAGTAGTAGTGTAGTAAATAATACTATCAGCGATCTCTGGAGCGAGGGTGTTTGTAATTCATGAATGAACCATGTCATTGCATCTTGACCATTTTTGATAAGCGTCCGGACTGTTTTCTTTTGATGGTGGTTTGGAAGAACCATCCACAAAGCCCAATTTGTTTTTGGAATTCAAAGCCAATATCATGGCTCTTTTCCAAGTAGGATAATTGTCACTATTAAGAGCTTTGAAACTAGAGTGACACCTGGATGATCAGAATGATCAATTTGATAAAGCTTCAATGCGTCTGCTTTTGACAATTCAGCAGATGTTTGATTCATAGGAGAAGGAAAGACGTCGTCTCCAGACATGATGTTTTTAAAAAAAATTAAGAGACGGGAAAGTCCTGAATTGATACCATGTAAAGAAAGAATAATTCCTAAATTAATTTTTATTGTTTATCGAAACTTTTTATATACAAGAAGTTAAGTTACTTAGTTTGTGGCACTATTCTTGCCTATGTAATAATTGATAGTACACTTGTACATATCTCCAATTCCCTGTGATCCCCTCATCAGATCATGGGAATTAACATCACGAACGTTCTTTTGACTTTCCAACAATATTTTATACACATCTTACAAAAGATAGAGAGTGATCTTAACATGATCATGTTTTGTTTAATTTCAATAAAATCACGTCGTAACCAAGTTTTGGTAGCGAAAGTTTGAACCTAGGATATTGCAATAGCCAAACGAAAATAATCGAAAATTCAGCACTATATTTACAAAATTTAAATTTCAAAGCATTTAAAGTAAGATAGACTGCATCAAAATTTTCATATGCTTTAAAAATGCTTTAAAAGTGACATCATGTAAATAACCTTATTAGACGTAAGGGAATACACCGCACTACATATTTTGTTGTGGAATTAAAATGGTCACAAATTTCAAACACAAGGTTGCAATTAACCAATCACGTTCAGTAGGTATATCCAAAGAGAAATTTTGGGTTTAATAAAATATACTTTACCGCAACATTCATTAAATTAAACATGGACTTCCATCCCTGTGACACGTACATGAAGTACCCGAACAAATGAGCTTATTATCACAAATAGTACACTTATCATGTTGAATTTTTCCATTCACAATTTCTTCATCAAGCTTTACAAAATGTTTCCAAATTGTAAAGATTTTTAGTTTTGCAACCACTAAAGAGTGAATCATATTAGATGTCGCATGTGTTTCATCATAACCTGATGATACTGGTTACATAACTAAATTGCTTATGAGTTATTAAATACAAACTGATTCATAGCAAGTCAGCAATAAATTATACGAAAATCACCCATCTGCAATCTAGTAGCTATTGCAAACCAGTATTTGTATATAAGAGTCATTTACTAGTTAAATATAAAGACATTTGGACGTACAAATTTAGTAATTAAACATAACGAACGGTAACCCCATATAAAATATTATAAAAATATATTCTAAACTAAATTTTAGAATTAAACACATTCCAATTGAGAAAACCATAAAAAGTTCAGTCACTTTTTGCTTACAAGTCAAAATGCTAAACAAAATAAACAGTGTGATCAGCAAGGTCTAAATATAAAATAAGTTATAAAAAGAATTGAAGATACATATGAAGATTTAAAAAAATTAAAAATCCAAAACTCTTAATACATTTAAAGTATAAGTTTGACAGTAGGATGAAATATGTCATTCAGGAGCTATTTAAGATAGGGTTAATTACAGATGACCGCCTGTATAATAAACCATATTCAACTCCACCACCCTTATATAGTAATATTGTATTCAACCACATATATAATTATCGTTGTTACCAAATAACCACATATGCTTACAGAGAGGTGGTTAAATGGAAACGAAAGCGATTATAGAGGTTGTGAAGTGAAAATTCATTTATTATATTTGTGATGTATTGTAATAAAAATAGTCTTATTATATTAAAAAGTTAATGTATTTAACAGAATTTTTTAAGAAACATTGATAGGTGTTTTTTGGTAACGGAAAACGTTTTATAGGTGGTTGAATGCAATACTACAATTAAGGGTGGTGGAGTGGAATATGACCTATTATACAGAAGGTCATCTGTAATTTACCTTTAAGATAAACATAAAATTAATGTCTTAGTTGATGTCAACTACGGGGATTGATTGTTGCACGCCAATGATAGAACTTGGATGATCAAACAATTTGAGATTGAAATGGTGAAGGTACACAAGGACCATACAAATGGAATGACGTGCCGGCCTCAGATTTTTCGTGATTGTTTCTATATCTAATTTTCCTAATATTGGTGAGTTTTAAAGTTGATAATTTTTATTTTGAAAGGGTTTTTTGCCGAAAGTCACCCTTTCGGTAGCTCAATTTAACAAAATCATTGCTTCAACATTTTTGATATTACCACCCCTCGATTCAGAATTTG
This sequence comes from Sedum album, assembly GCA_006409495.1. Classification (NCBI taxonomy): domain Eukaryota; kingdom Viridiplantae; phylum Streptophyta; class Magnoliopsida; order Saxifragales; family Crassulaceae; genus Sedum; species Sedum album. The sequence continues at coordinate 78,814 of QZGG01000981.1, read as the reverse complement.
TGCCTCTTCTGGGAACTTTTGCCGTAAAACTATTCCTTAACTTGATTGACTATGATTAAAACTTAATTTGGACACTAGCAAATTATTCTAGTAACATCACTAACCCTAATTTTGTTCATATAGTGTTTGGTCATCTCCAATCATTAATTTAGTTTTTTGGATTAATGTTTTTATTGAATTATTTTGTTAATATAGAATTAAAATCTATTTTTTCTCAATTTTTTGTGTTACATTCATTACAAAATTTCTAGCTTATTTTTTTCATTCAACAAAAATTTCTTTAATATATATTCTATAAATTAATTATGCAGTGTATAATTTTTAAGCCTAGAAATTGAATATATATTTATTTTAGATTATACTAATCCGCCATTTCTTAATGAAATTGACTAAAATCAGACTTTTGAATCCTTTTGATCATGGCTTGACTTCAATATATTAAAATGAATAATAGGCATAAAATAGATTATAGAAAACATTGGGATAAAAAAGCAACTCTTGATTTACTTTATTAGTCACTCATCGAAAATAAATACAAACAAAGGTCACCACAAGTAGGTCAACCCATTGCACTCTAAGATCGATAAGGAGTAATAATGAGAACTTATCTCATCAACAAAATCCTTCACAAGTAGATTGATCCAAATAACAATCAAATGGACGATTACCACCCTTCTTACAACACCAACATTTTCCGGAACCGACATAACATTCCCCTATATAGCACCATGATTGTTTTTTGATGCTTCCTATGTTCTCTCCAACAGATAGATCATCACATTTATTGAAATTGAAAAGTGACACCAGTAGGAATCCACATAATATCAAGTTGAGGATTAGTTTAGAATTTTTCTCCATTGTCGAGTTTTTAAGATAATGTTTTTTTAAGATAATGTTCTTGTGCAAGAATGGTTGTATATATACACACAACAAACTGGAATTTCAAGGGTCTGATATTTCTCATTCATTTATTAGTTTAATATGTGTAGTTTAAACGTGAAGTATCAGTTCTTTAATATCAATATTGATAAGATTTTGATTTATGATTTATTGGAATTTGAGTTTTACTCTAATCGAGAGTGTGGTTCAAATTAAAACTATCAACTAATGCAAATGTCGTTACTTTCAATGCATGAACTTTTATCGTCAATTAGGTACTGACTTGGTAATTGTTTATTGCTAAAATTTCCAATACTAACTAATTTAATTGTTTGGACTAAAAAGTCAAAAACTGTCATTTTTGTTCATTCTCACGTGTATTAGTAATTTGGGTTAGTGATGTTATTAGATTAATTTGTTATTGTCAAATTAATTATATAACAGACTTAACTACAGAAAATCACTAGATATTTGTAAATTAAAGAAAATCACTCTCATTTGAATAAATTCATAAGATGACATAAAAAAAAGACAGATTTTAAGAAGTATAATAACTTCATATAACTCGACACTTTAATATTTTTTAAATTAGTGTCTTCGAAATCCTCATGATATACAATCAAACAGTTACTTAATAAAATCGTAAAGCGAAATTAAATCAAAACACTTATTCAAAAATTATAATAACCTAATGATACTCGACACTCTAACATATTTTAATATTCGCCGTTGAGTTACTCTTGAGACCATTTATTTTGTACAAATTAGATAATTTATATTGATTTAACTTGCGAGTTAGGGTTTGGAAAAAACACAATTTTATGGGTGCTTCATGATAAAAATAAAGCTTTTTAATATCACTTACTGACGGCTGGTGGTTTCTGAAAAAATGTACAACGACAGGGTGATTTCCGAAAATAAAGTATTTTATGGGTGGTTCCGGGGAAACACATATTTTACGGGTGGTTCGGGGCAGTTAGCCATAATTTTAATAATGATAATTACAGAAAAAACTATTATAATATTCAGCTTTGCGGAAAACCATCATTTTTAAATTTAATTACAAAATGACTATATTATAATAGTTTTATTATCAAAACTGCATCATCTGAATATACGGGTTCACAAATAAGAATGTTGCTGACGCTACGAATGTGGCTATGTTTGATGAGCAATGCAGAATACCTCTAGTAAAGAAAGAGTTCACTAATAATTGATCGACACTAGACTGAAACCTGACATAAGAATATTTGCGGCCACTAACGTGGTCGAAGTCTTTATATTTAGCATAAAATTTACCTTGAAGAAACCAATGCAGATTTAAAAATAATGACATATTAAGTCATAGTTCATAAGAATAAGACGGGGAAAAGACACTTTTTGTGAACTAGATAGTCGATAGCGATTACGCAATGATAATACGCTCTAGAACGTGAATTTATTTTAGCAATATTTATTCATTGACATACAACAAGATTAAATTGAAGAATCATGTAGCTAATACACATTTATCAAAGAGTTATTACCATTGGGACCTCTGATCTAGCACGAATAAAGCATTTGATAGTCATTTTACAATTAGTTATTATAATAGTATTTTTGGAAAATTGAGATTATAATAGTAGTTTTGCAAAATTGAGATTATAATGGTGGTGCTTTGCAATTAACTTATTTAATGAACTAATATTCAATAAACACACGAACGCGACTTTAACGGTAATTTTAACAGAATAGTGAAAATGATAGTTTTCTGATAACGGAGCTATTATAGTAGATGCATTTTGTAATTAGTTGTTATAATGGTGATTTTCTACAAAACAGTGTATTATAATAGTGATTTTCTACAATTGACCCTTTTTTCTTATCCCAATCTCAAACCAATTTTTTGATAACTAAACCCTTTAAAGTAGGATTAAATTTTTTAAAATATTAATATTCATTCTTAAAATCTTTAGTTGAAAACTATTGTTCGCAGTACTGAATCCTAGTCGCATGTGAGTTTCTAAATATATTCCAAATATATGTGAATAAATCTAAGATATTGGGTTATGAATGTTTTATTTTGAAAGTAAGCTTTTTATGCATGTGGTATATCGAATGGCGCTTTTTATACATGTTTGATTTCGAAATTGGGGATTTACATTTAGTTTTATTTATATCTTCAACAAAAAATGAGGTTTTTCGCCATGTAATATTCATTGGACAATATGTGAGACCCTACAACTCTTGCTTCGGTGAGACACATGCACTTGACTAAGCTTAAAAATCTAATCAATCCCCCCTTTTATCAACATGACATTCACTCTTTTGATAAACTATAGGGTTATTATACGAAAATCATCTGTCTACTAGGTTAATTTGAACAAAATATCCCCTCCAATTTTTTTCAAATAATCTCCTTTCAATTCATATTCTATTTTGTGTAGCCATTCCTTCACTGTTTCGTTACTTATTCCATTATATTTATTAGTGGACTATCTTGACCATCCATTAATGTTTTTTGGTGTTAACTTTTTATTATATTAATCTGTAAACTAAATAATCCCTCCACTAGATTAATCACAAATCATACAAAATTTGATGCAAATAATGTGCATATTGAAGAATTTTGTATTGTACTAAAATTTATGAGAGAAATATATACTACTACATATTGGTCTTTTAATAACGCTTATTTGTAAGCGCTGTTAAAATAAATTAGTATTTAACAACGCTTTTCTACTTAAACGGTGTCATATCATAGGATAACACAACAAATTTTTTAAATGGTGTCAAAAATACATGGCAGCGCTTTTAATAATAAGTGGTGTCTCAAATGTAACGAATAATAGCGCTTATTTTAATAAGCGCCGTTAAAGGTCAAACTTTTAGACATCGCTTATACGGAAAAGCGTTGTTGTATCTACACCTTCAACAATGCTAATTTAATTAAGCACCGTCAAAAGTGTAGATACAATAGCGCTTAAAAAAGTGTTGTTGTGACTCATGATTTAACCTTAATAATTTTTGAACTTCAAGTTTTACTCACTCTCAAGTCCCCGCTTCTCCGACTTTACCGGTCATCGTCAAAGCTCAGTCCGTTCACCTTTACTTTGTTTTTCAAAGTCAATTTCTCGATTTTTTAAGCTTTTGATAGCTATGTTTACATCATCAACCTACAAGCTCCAGTAGCCCGCTCCCGATCCGATACTTCCTAAACCCTAACTTTTAGTTTAGTGATATTTGTAATTGTATTTTATTAATCTTCGTTTAAATTGTGGTATTGTGTTTGATCATGCATTATTTTGATAAATTTATAGAAATGGACAATCTTCATATCACGAATAATAGTGATGATGGCACGGGAGAATGTTCCGCGCCCGTCAAGAGAGGAAGGAGGGGGCCAACTTCCCTAATCAGATTTTGTAAGGAAAGAGAAGCACTTCTCAAACGTTATCGACGATCGAGTTTAATGAAAAAGAACGTCCAATGGGTCCGAACAAATTGATTTGGAGAAGTGCACTTTGTTTAGCGGCATGAACACGTGTTCCTGTTATTTTTCTCAATTGGAAGCATGTGCCCACAGAGTTGAAGAACCACGTGTAGTGCGACATGAAGGTAATAATAAAAATGTGGTTTCTATTCTTTGATATTTTATGTTTGAAGTGATTCTTGCATTGATGTTATTTTACATATCAATTTACATTTTGATAATATACATGCAATTACGTTTAAAATGATTCGTTGTTTTACTTGTTTTGTCTAAAGGGAAATTCAATGTATCAGATGCTCACAAGAAGCATGAGCTGAGATGAGCGAGGATTTCATGCATGGAGAAATTTCAAGACAACCCTTACAAAAGATTACATCAAGAGTGAGAAGAAAGAAGAAGATCCCACTCTAGTTTATTAGTTCACATTACTCCGGATTAGCGGGCACAGTTTGTAGCTCGTAGAAGAAGAGAAGAATTTAAGAGGAGGGTGTGAGAGCTGCCCAGAGAACACGGCTCAACAAGTATCATTATGCTACCTCTTAAGGCGGATATATGCACGCTGAAGAACTCCTGAAAAAGGAAAAATTTGATCAGCTTCACGCTACTTGAATCTACGATGAATGTGATGTAAAGACCATTACAACTGAGAGATATGAAGTATGGAAGAAAGCTCGGCGGAGAAAGACCGAAGATTATGTGAACGAGACATCAGAAACTATTGCCGCAAAAATTGTAAGTCTTCTTTCGTCTATTTAATTATTTGGTTGATATATATATATATATGTAAGGATATTTCTTATAACAATATTTATTCATCTTTATGTGGGCAGAAACAGAGGAAGAGGCATCCGCTAGACATTTTATTTCTCAAAGGCGAAATGATATACTTGCTCAGACAATAAGAAAACCTGCGAATCCAGGAAGTACACGAGGCATTGGGATGGCGGTGGGTTGGAAAAAATTATTTTCAAAAGGTTCGACTTCTACTAAAGAGAGTACAAATGACGTGCAACAATCTAGATGAGTTGATATTACCTCATCTCAGCTGCCCATCTCATCGACTGACGATGATAAATTCTCTACACTCTCCGAGGTATATTTAACTTATTAAATTACATAAATAATATATTTTGTTAACTGATATTTTCTTTTATTTACTTTATGTAGGCGGGGTTAAATGTGTGTTCTTTGTCGATGGCGAGTGTGTTGGCACTTGTAAGATGGTTGCATATGATCTTGTTTTGTCGGCGGAATAGTGTAATATAACCTCTTTGCTGAACATGAAGTAAAGGCATCGTTGCATTATGCAATCGAGCCTAGTTAGCCAATCCCGCATTCATTAGGGCAGCTAACCACTGTCATGGATGCAGGGATGCACAAAAGTCACCAGGACCGGGTCGGGTCGGTCTTTCGATCGTAAATTTTGAAAATTTTCTGATTTCGAGTTGGTTTCGATACAGACCGGATTAATTCGGTCTGGTCTAGTCAAGACTGAATTATTTATAAAATTAAATAAAATTTATATTTTTTAATTAAATCAAATAAATCTCAACCAATCTAACGTGTATTCTTTATTCACTTCTTATGAAATTATTAGACATGTCAAATTTATCCATATCCGTTTAGTGTCCATCACCTGTCCATTTAATTCACACTACTACAGATCATATTTATAACAGCGCTTGTTTTTGCTTTTTAACAGCGCTTCTCGAAGCGCTGTTGAAACGAGTGCTGTTGTAAATCACGGATTTATTACAGCGCTTGTTATAGAAAAGCGGTGTTGTTTATGGTAATTAATAACAGCACTTCTTTACTAATAAGCGCTGTTATAAATATATGTATAAACAACAGCGCTTTTTTTAAAAAGCGCTGTAATAAAGTCAATGATTTATTACAACACTATTTTCAACAGCGCTTCATGAAGCGCTGTAAAAGAAAAAAAAGAGCGCTGTTATTCATTTTGTTTTTTACAGCGTTTATATTTAAAGCGCTGTAAAAAATAATCACTCACAACCAAGCGTAAAACCAAAAACGAGGTCGTTTAATAAATTTATTACACAGCGTTTTTATTTAAGCGCTGTAAAATAGTTATTAGTTTTTTAATTTGAAAATTTAATAATTCGAATATAAAATAATACAGCGTTTTATAAAGAGCGCTGTAAAAAATATAAACATTTTACAGCGCTCTAAATATAAGAGCGCTGTTAAATGTTTAATTTTACAGCGTTTTTCTGAATTAAGCGCTGTTAAATATAAGATATTAATTATAAAAAAAATATAATTAAGCGCATTAAGATTTATTATAGTTACGGAGATTTTAGAAGACAGTTTTGGAAAGTTAATAATATTAATAACCGCTTTAAAGGGAATCAGTTTTGATTATAATTTTCTTTATTTTTTATTTAAATCGTACTTTTACAATGAAATGGAAACCCAATTTAACATTCTTTTTTACAAGCATTAGCAAATAAATATTATGGACCAAAACTACTGAATTTGTCTCATTGCTCGTCTTGAATTAACCTCATTGCTCGTCTTGAATTGGCTCATCGTCCTCGACATATATCATACAACAAATCTACAAAAAATATATTGAAGAATAGAATAGAGTTAATATCAAACAAAGAACAAATAAGTTTAACGAAAAATATAAAACACAAAAGTGTAACAAATAAGAGTTGGATTCCTTACTTGAAACGGGAATTTTATGCGCAACAAAGCATCCGACAAGAACAACATAGGTTTGAAAGAAAATTTCAATGTAAATTTTGTTGTACATTGGTTATATATAAAGGCCTATAGCGGGAAATTTGTGCGGGTGACTTAAAATTCTGAAATTTTAATATTGAATACGGACCGTTAGATTCATTTAAACAACGACTGGGATTAAAATCTGCGCGAAACTGTTTCGACCAATCAGGTAATTTAACATATTCAACAGCGCTTAAAATATAAAAGCGCTGTAATATATAGATAAATATTTTTTAATTAAGAAATCGAATTACTGATACATTTATTACAGCGCTTATACCGAATAAGCGCTGTGGTATTTCATTTACAACAGCGCATTTCCTTTATAGGCGCTGTTATAAATGTTTTTATTTGTTTTGTTTTTTGTTCAGAATTCATTGATTATTATGAAACAAATTTGGTTGGAAATTTGATAAATGAAGCTTATAACTCATTTACTTAAAAAAAAATCATTTGCATTTCTGTTTTGTTTTTATTAGTGAAAAGTTTAGTTGATCAAAATGTACAATGTTCAACTTAGTGCATAGTAAAAAGACCCTGTACAAATCTTCAAATACCAATGATTTCAAATGCTTATTAATGTTTTCATGATATTTTAATATATAGAATGTTACTAATTGAGTTTTTAAATTCTTAAAATAACAAAAACCTAAAAAATATATTACCTGATTTTTAAAACTTGAAAATACTGAAAATATATATTTTACAGCGCTTTTATGAAGAATAAGCGCTGTAATATAATTTACAGCGTTTATTTTATTTTAAACGCTGTAAAAACAATTTATTTTATTATTATTTTAAATATTTATTACAGCGCTTATATATTTAAACGCTGTTATAATTAGGGTTTGGATTGAGGGTTAGGGTTCGGGGTTCAGGGTTTAGAACCCTAATTACAACAGCGCTTTATATGTAAGGCGCTGTGGTAAATACATTTTTAACAGCCCTGTTTATAATAAGCGCTGTTAAATGTTTAAATCGCTAATAATATTTATTAGACTTGATATATACGAAAGCGTTTCTTTATTAAAGCGCTGTAATATGTTTAAAAACAGAGCAGTATTTTTATTATATATATATTTACAAATTACAATAAACACACTTTCATCATTGATAATTACTTAAATTACAATAAACACAAGCTCTATTAAAACATCATCTAATAATTTTGAATCTTCACAATTCATATTATCTCGAGCGAATACCAGCTGCATGAAAAAATTAAATAAGGACAATTTACAATAAAACAAATAAAATAATTTAAAATTTAAAAGTAAGAATTTTCAACACATTAATTACCTGCTTAATTCCAAATCATAAAAAAAGTTTGATTACATCATCCCTTTATATAGCGTGCTCATCACTAAAATCCTGTATAAAAACACCAAGCAAAATAAGTAAATGATGTATAAATGTAAACATAACTTCACAAATATATTAATGTTTTGAAAAATATTCGGAATTCTTACATTGTTTTTCAATCCATATGCCTTCATTGTGATCATCCCTTCTCTGTTGAAATTCAACAACGTCTTCAAAATTGTTTGGAATGGTGCTACAAATCGCTGCACTATCTTCAGAGTAATCATTTGTATCCATACCATCTTCGAAGAAAATATGTTATTTTCCATGAACGACAATATATTTATGCTCATTTGTGGGATCCTTGACGTAAAATACTTGTTTAGCTTGCTCAGCCATGATGAAAGGCTCGTCTTTGTATCCTTCTCTACGAAAGTCAACAAATGTCATACCGAATTCATCAATACGAACATTCGAACTATGCACCCATTTGCACTTGAAAACAGGTATCCGAACTTCTACGTAGTCTATTTCCCATATGTCTTCAATAACACCATAATAATGATATCTCGAACGTATCGTATGCAATAATAACCACATAAGTTCGTCCTCTCTGGTTGTCGTGGACACTACAAACATAAAAACACATGATGTTAGTATATTTTATCCCATTTGTAAATGTAAAAATATGCTAGAAATTAAATTAATTACCTCGACTGTTATCCATGTAGTCGATCTAGATTGTGAAGAGGATCCATTCATATTTTGAATGTTGGTAAAACTCCTAAATTTCAAAACACAAAAAATGTTTACTGACATTTTGAAGTATAAACATTAAAATAAAAACTAATAATTTAATATTTGATACTTACTTTTCAATTAATCGCCGAACATCTAATCGAACCATGCCAGCCATTGGATCTAGCCAATATACCAAATTTTGTCTTGGAAAAAGCACACACAACATCCAATGACTCCTTCAAGAACATGATTTAAATCATAAAATTAACTAAAAACTATTAAATACAAAATTTAGTTGAATACTTACTCTTGTGGATCACAATATGGTAGAAAATAGCAAAAGAAGGATGAGCTATCAGGCATTGTCAACCGAGACGTCAAAATAGAAACTCTTGAGTTCATGTCTCGAATGCTTGTCGTGGACGACGGTCTAACAAACCCAAATTTGAATCCGAAGCGTCCAAACTCATTGTAAAGATAACTGAAACGATTTAAATTAGAAATAGTACTGAAATTCAATTAATTGCAGATAATATTGCATGATGAATGAAAGTAATACCTCATATACAACTCAAGCGCCGTATCTCCAATCTTTTACAACTGTAAAACTTCAACAATATCTTCCTTATACAAGTGAGCCCATACATCATCACCATAGACTTCACTTGGTATAAAGATAGATATTGCGACTTCTAGCTGATTTGCACGATGATAAAGCATCTGACAATGTGTTCCCAAGTGTGCAAACTCAGGTTCATGAATACTTGATTGCATAAATCCATATTTGTAATCATTGTATGCCTGAAAACAAAGTATGACGATTGTAAATTAAGGTTTAAAGGTATAATTTATATTATTAAAGATAAATGAAGTAAATATATTGATGTACCTTTCTGTTAACTTGATAGAGTGTAGTTGTACGCTACTTTAAGTCCTTTACATTGCCAATATTCTAACATATTTCAGTATAAGATTACACTTTTGGTGTAGTTTTGTATCTCAGGTCTAAAAGATGAGTTAGAACGAAAACGCAACAAGAAGGCTGATTTCCAGAACAAAAGATAGCAACTTGACAACAAGGACAGAAGACCACTAGCGCGCGAGCACTATGGCGCGCGAGTGTGGGTCGCGCAGAAGACAGCAAAATGGTGACGTCAGCAGAAAGCAAGATATTCGTGACAATGACGTCATCACGCGCTAAAGATATTTCTAAGTTCGGTTTTTGGAGATTTAATATTTCCTAAGCTGACTTTTAAAGATATAGATGATTTCCTACAGATATCCTTGCCTAAATATTCGTGGAAACCCTAGGAGGCAAGGCTATAAATATAAAGCTTCATGGAAATCACACACACGCGTACTTAGAGAGCTGAACACACCGCAGACGGCTCAGAGCAGAACTCCGACGCGCGCAAGCTGTCACGCGAGCCTGACGACGCACTATACAGATTTGTCTTGTTATTTTAGCTGTCTTATAATTATTCTTGAGATGTATTCATTCAGCATGAGTAGCTAAACTCACTGAACTCGGTTTGGATTTTGATCTATGAATAATATGTTTTGAGGTCTTGTTCTCAATTTACATGATTAAGTTTAGTATTATTATTCCGAACTCAATTGCATGATAATTAGGTTAGACAATTAAGCGAAGCCTTGCACCGCAGACTTAGTTGTAGAATCTATTATCTATAGTTAAACTATCAGAAGTACGTGACTGTGAATGATAGGAGTAACACTAGAATAGGCAGTAGCTACCTTGACCGGATTCGTTATTGGCTAGACTAGATTGAGTAATAATATCATACAGACTTTGACCGGAATGTATGTGTAGGTTATTAAGCTGTGACAGGACCTTAATCTACGTGGACAATTATATCATGTACCATTAGTGACCGAGGATAAACATAGAATTCATAGTGAAGAATCTGAACCGAGCTCATCTCTCGCATAGTTATCTGCATCTTTTATACTTGCTTTCTGTGTGTGCGCCAGTTATACTTGCGCAGCAGTTTTTCTTTCTTTTAATTGTTCTCACGCACAACCCCAATTCTTTAGTTTGTAGTTGAAAAGAGACTCCCACCGTTCCCTGTGGATTCGACCTCAGCTTGCCGATACTATACTAGTAAGGAGAGTCGGGACAAATTTGCAGCACTCAACGACGTGCTCGTCATAACTTCAACCAATGACTTAGGCCATGGTACAACTGCATTCACCACATCCCTTACAGTGTTAAACTGCGCCAAAGGATGCGGGATCGGCTGATTAGGGTCGATTGCATAATGCAACGATGCCTTCACTTCATGATCATCAATCAGCCTATACTGCACGATTCTCCCAGGCAACACAAGACCATATGCAACCATGGTTCGGAGCCATCATCAATGAAGAAAGCACATTTTAAACCCGTCTACATCAAGTAAATAAAGTATATATCAGTTACCAAAATTTTGTATTTTATCTAATTTAATAAGTTTAATATACCTCAGGGATTGTGGAGAAAATATCATCTTCAGGCGATGGGATCTGCGGCTGAGATGAGCTAATGTCGACTCCCCTAGGTTGCTGCACAACATTTGTGCTACCTTTCGTAGAAGTCGAACCTTTGGGAAATACTTTTTTCCAGCCCACCGCCATCCCGACCCCTCGAGTACGTCCTGGATACTCAGGTTTTCCAATCGCCTGAGTAAGTATGTCATTCCGCCCTTGTGAAACGAAATGTCCAGCAGATGCCTCCTCCTCGCCTCACCTACAGAAAGATAAATAAATATTATTACAATAAATATCCTTCTAAAATATCAACCATGTAATTAAATAGACTAAAGAAGACTTACAATTTTTGCAGCAATAGTTTCTGCAGTCTCGTTCAATAACCACCCGTTTTTGTTTGATGGGCTCTCTTCCACACTTCATGTCTCTCGACTGTAATGCTCCTACATCACAGTCATCGCACAATCCAGTAGCCTGAAGTGCATCAGCTTTCTCCTTTATCAGGAGTTCTTCAGCACGGCTATATCCGCCTCGAGAAGTAGCATGATGATACTTGTTGAGGCGCGCTCTTTCGGCAGCTCTCATCCCCTCCTCCTCAAATTCTTCGCTTCTCCTCCCAGCCACAAACTCCGCCCACTGATCCGGAGTAATGAATTGATAAATAAGAGTGGGATCCTCTTCGTTCTTCCTACCCTTGATGTAATCTTTGGTAAGAGTTGTCTTGAAATTTCTCCAAGAGATTCCAGCTTGTCTCAGCTCTTGAGACTTGTGATCATCCGACACATTGAATTTTGCCTGTAAAAACAAGTAAAAAACAAATCATTTCAAACATATTGCATTTAAAATAAAATTAATACAATAATCACTTTAAACATGACACATAAAAGAATAAAAATAACATTTTTTATTACCTTCATATCGCTCCACACTAGGTTCTTCAACTCTGCAGGCACATGCCTCCAATTTTGATATTTAATTGGAACACGTGTTCTAGCCGCCAAACAAAGTGCACTTCTCCAAATAGATTTATTAGGACCCGTTGGAAGTCCTTTATCGGTAAACTCGATAGTGGATAAAGTATTTGATGCACTTCTCTCCTTACAAAATTTGGTCAAATATGTAGGCCCCCTCTTGCCTCTCTTAGATGGCGCGGAACACTCTCCCCGTTATTAATCATTTTGATATGCAAATTCTCCATTTCTACATATTAAACAAATTATACATGATCAAACACAAAACAACAGTATACAAGTAGATTAATACAACAGAAAACAAATTACACAAACATTAAAATGTAGCTAAGATGGAATTTTGAAACAGAGATGAAAAGAGGATTACCGTTCGTTTAGGGTACGGAGCAAGTTTGGACGACAGCCTTGAAGTGAACGGAGCAAAAATGGAAAAGCTGAGTCGGAGCTAAAGTGAGTTTAGGGTTTGAAACTTAGCTAAGTCGGAAATTCAGAGCTGGGACGGAGAGATTTGACGACGGCAGTAAAGCGGGATCTGAGTGTAAGTAAAACTTCGAAGTCGTAAAATTACTAGGGTTAAAACAATATATAACAGCGCTTTTTATTAAGAGCGCTGTAGTAAACATATTTAAGACAGCGCTTTTTAGGAAAAACGCTGTAATAAATATATTTACAACAGCGCTTATCTTTTAAGCGCTGTTGTAAATAACACACATCGCCACTAGTTAAACGCCCCCGTTTTAATTTGTATTATTAACAGCGCTTTTCCAAATAAGCGCTGTGGTAAATTGTATTTAGCACAGCGCTTAATTATAAAAGCGCTGTTGTAAAATTTATACAGCGTTTTCTTTATAAGCGCTGTGTTAAATATATTTATTACAGCGCCTTCAGTTTAAAGCGCTGTTAATAATCGAATTTTTTTTACAGCGCTTAATAACAAGCGCTGTTGAAAATATAATCTGTACTAGTGTGAGCTAACGCTTGAGAATTGAAACCTTTTAGCGCGTCATCCAACTTCCAAGGATGGAGCGAAAGTTGAACTTGAAAGGATGGTGCGTAGCCATAAGAATCAATCTAATTTTAATTTGTGCTACAGAATTGATTGTGTTAACTCTCCTATATCCTAGGGGTGAAGTAGAAGTCCTTGATAATTTTTATTTCCTTGCTTCAATAAATAAATCTGAGATTTGCTTATGTGTTTTCACATATTGATTTACCTCTTGTTTGCTAATAAATGGATGTGTATGCCTTTGCATGATTTATGACTTGATTAATTATGTAACATGAAAGAATTATATTACTGAATTGGGCGAGTATGCAAATCTGTTGTTTATAAATTTGAATGACTTATGTTTAAATATTTACGCTTCCGCTGTCATATTTTTCTTAATTAGGCCTCTGTTCAATTTTAAAGAAGGGTAAATTACAGAAAACCCCCTATAATAGGGTAATTACAGAAAACCACCCTATAATAGGTATTTACAGAAAACCACCTCTATAAATAGCTCCATTAGCATTTCACCACCTCGTTACTATTCCGTTACTATTCCGTTAGATAAATTATTAAAAAAACTAAAAAATTATAAAAAATTTAAATAAATTTATTTTTTAAAATAAAATAAAATGAATTTTAGTATATTTAATTAAAATTCATAGTATTTAATTAAGAATCATTTTGTATATCTAATAAGAAAAAATTTATAAAAAATTGAAAACCTTCAAATATTATACTTTTAATTTAAATAATAACATTATACTTAGAAAAAAAATCAAATATTATACTTATGAAACTATTAATATTAAAAATATATTCATCATTAGTTCATGAAATGATGTAATTAATGTGATATTTCTTAAATCAAAATATTCAAATCATATGGTTTATGAAATTATATTATGTTTCATCAAATTAGTGTATTAAATATTATATTATGAAATAATAACATTATACTTCCAATATTTTTTTATAATTTAGGGTTTAGGGATTAGAATTAAAAGTGAATAGAGTATATAATAATAAAATAATTAATATACGATTTATTATTATTTATTTAAATTTATTATAATATGTTTAGTTTTTTAATAATTTATCTTTTTTTCAAAAAATAAAAAATATAAAAATATAAAAAATATAAAAAATATAAAAAATAATAATAAAATAATAAAATAATACAAAATAATTTATCTAACGGAATAGTAACGGGAGGTGGTGAAATGCTAACGGAGTTATTTATAGAGGTGGTTTTCTGTAAATACCTATTATAGGGGTGGTTTTCTGTAATTACCCCTATTATAGGGGTGGTTTTCTGTAATTACCCCTATTATAGGGGTGGTTTTCTGTAATTTACCCTTTAAAGAATTAGCAAAGATGTATAATTGCATGAGAAGTTCATTCATATTATTAAGTCACTAAATAGTGCATAAATGATTAATTGTTTCACTAATTTTGTATTTTGAATGGTAGTATTTTAGTGTCATTAAAAAGCACTGAATGCACATTAGTGTAATGTTTCATGAAGTACCAATTTACAAGTAATAGGAAATGGTATATTTGAGTTGGGTTTTAGAGAGACATGTAAATTTAGTGAGACATAAGGACGTAATTTGATTAATCTGACGGTTGAGATTAAAATTGGTTTTTAATTAATTGGGCGGTTGGATTTGCAAAAAATACGGGCGGTTGGTGATTGACGGTAACCAATATCAACCGTTGGATTGATAAAAATCAACGGCTGAGATCATGTCCTTCAGTCTTACTAAAAGATGCATGTCCTCCTAGAACCTTTCACTGGTAAATTAATTGCAAGAAAAGGAAACCTTCCAATAAGATGACTCCGAAGGAAAAATCCTTTAAAAGGAAGCAACCATCCAGGTTTCAAGGGAGTGTTATACTTTTGGCCAAGATGGTCATAAAGCTTCTGAGTGCCCTAAACCACAAAAGGAAAAGAAGGAAGTCAACTTGGTTGATGTTGATGATGAAGAACTTGTGGCAATGATCTCAGAATTGAACCTTGTGGACACTACTCGCAAGGCATGGTTCTTGGATACTGGAGCAACCCGCCACATATGTTCAAATGAGAGTGCCTTCTCCACATTGGTGAGATCAGATGCTGGAGAAAAAGTTTATATGGGCAACTCAGCAACTTCGGAGGTCAAAGGAAAAGGCAATTTGATCTTGAAATTCACTACTGTAAAATAGTTAAAACTCACTAATGTCCTCTTTGTGCCTGATGTTAAGAAGAATTTGATTTCTTGAACATTATTGGTTAGTCATGGATTTAAAATGGTTTTTAAGTCCCAGAAAGCTGTCCTCACTAGAAATGGCATGTATGTGGGGAGGGGTTATGTTGACGAGGGGTTATGGAAAATGAATGCAATTGCTCTCAACAAGATGAATAAGAATGATTCTTCTTTTTACTTGCTTGAGTCCTCCAATTTACTGCATGAACGTTTAGGACATGTGAATATTGAGTCAATACTTGGAATGTATTCCGAAATTCAAAATTGACTTAGAACATAAATGTGAAACTTATGTTGAAGCAAAATTAATGAGGACATCTTTTCAGTCAGTTGAAAGGAAAAAGGAACCTCTTGAATTAATCCATAGTGATTTATGTGATTTAAAATTCATGTCAACAATAGGTGATAACAAATATTTTATTACTTTCATTGATGATAGTACAAAATATTATGTGTATTTGCTAAAAAGCAAAGATGAAGCTATTGAAAAATTTGTCACCTATAAATTAGAAGTTGAAAATCAACTTGACAAGAAAATAAAAAGAGTGAGGAGTGATCGTGGTGGAGAATATGTAGAACCGTTTGGAGCTTTTTATGCTCAACATGGCATTATCCATGAAGTCACACCACCTTATCACCTCAATCGAACGGTGTCGCTGAAAGGAAAAATCGGACACTAAAAGAGATGATGAATGCGATGTTGATAAGTTCTGACTACCACAACCAATGTGGGGGAGGCTATCTTATCAGCAAATTACCTATTAAATAGGGTGCCCCGTAAACATAAGGAAATGTCTCCTTATGAACTGTTTAGGGGTAGAAAACCATATTATAAACACTTACGAGTGTGGGGTTGTCTAGCCAAGGTGGTGGCACATGGTCCTAAGAGAATGAGAATTGGACCAAAAACAGTTGATTGTGTATTCATTGGATATGCAAGGAATAGCAATGCATACAGATTTTTGGTATATGAATCACAAAATTCAGATATAGTAGATAATACTATTATCGAATCAAAGAGTG
Organism: Sedum album; assembly: GCA_006409495.1. Lineage (NCBI taxonomy): Eukaryota > Viridiplantae > Streptophyta > Magnoliopsida > Saxifragales > Crassulaceae > Sedum > Sedum album. The sequence goes on along the minus strand of QZGG01000981.1, from coordinate 61,951 downwards.
CTTCATTCTTTGAAAATGTGTTTCCTTGTAAGGAAAGGAACGCTTTTCAGAAAGAAATAGGTCAAGAAGTTGGAGAAACTTCTCATACTCAGGATTGAACTGTAGTTGAGGTTGAATCAGAAGTATCAAGAATGGTAAACGGATTAGGACAGTAAAATTTGGTCCTGATTTTGTTACATATATTCTTGAGGCTGATCCTCGTACTTATAAAGAAGCAATTAGCTCGTTAAAGGTTCCATGTGGAAAGAAGCTATACAAAGTGAAATTGATTCTATTATGCAGAATCATACATGGAAATTAGTGGAACTTCCGCCAGGAAATAAACCTCTTGGTTCAAAGTGGGTGTTCACTAGAAAAATGAAAGTGGATGGCACAATTGACAAGTACAAAGCGAGGCTTATGGTTAAAGGTATAGACGAAGAGAAGGTCTAGACTACTTCGACACATATTCTCCGGTAACGAGAATAACGTCCATTAGAATGATAATTCAGCATTGCGCAATTTAAAAATTCATCAAATGGATGTGAAAAGTACGTTTCTTAATGGAGAATTAGAAGAAGAAATGTATTTGGAACAACCAGAAGGTTGTATCGTGCCAGGCCAAGAACAAAAGGTGTGTAAACTGGTTAAGTCTCTTTCCGGGCTAAAACAAGCGCCCAAGCAGTGGCATGAAAAATTTGACAGCGTAATGATGTCAAATGGTTTCAAAATTAACGAGTATGATAAGTGTGTATATATCAAAAATACAGATCAAAGTTATGTGATTCTGTGTTTATATGTCGATGACATGCTCATTGTGGGTAGCAATGAAAACAATGTTAAGTCCACAAAATCTATATTAAACTCTAAGTTTGATATGAAAGATTTGGGACTAGCTGATGCGATTTTAGGAATTAAACTTTCACGCACTCCAAACGGACTAAGATTGAGTCAATCACATTATGTTGATAAAGTTCTTGACAAGTTTGGAAAGGACAACTCTGTTGTGTCTAGAACTCCTATTGATATAGGACAATACCTATCAAAGAATAAAGTATTAACCTGTTAGAATATGCTAAAGTGATAGGGAGTCTGATGTACTTAATGAACAGTTCTAGACCAGACTTAGCATATATGGTAAGCAGACTTGCAAGGTATACAAGTAACCCAGGACCAGAGCACTGGAAAGCAATAGTCAGAATACTAAAGTATTTAAGATTCACGCGTGAATATGACTTAACATATACAAGGTTTTCGGAAGTAATTGAAGGTTTCAGTGATTCAAGTTGGATATCTAATATCCAAGATTCAAAAGCCACTAGTGGCTATGTATTTACCTTGGCAGGGGCTGCTGTATCCTTAAAATCCTCAAAATAAACAGTGATAACTAGATCAACGATGGAGGCCGAATTTGTTTCACCCCTGCCCATTCCTTATCAATATCAAACAATGAGTCTCGTATAAGGTTGAGCATTCAGCTTTTAATGGTTCTAGATGTTTGGATAAAGTAAATTCCAAACAAGTAAGACAAGATTACTTATAAAGAACCACCTATGTAAGAGAGAAGTGTGGCCTCTTCAAAGGAGAATTAATGAGGCATAATTCTTTAGCAACTCTCACAAAACCATGAGGATTGTACAGTTGTCAGATTAATGTTTGTGGAAGATATGTACTTCACTTACACAATAAGACGAATAGTTCAAGGACATCGCATCTACTAGAGAGTAAGTAAATAATGCATATCTTTCTGAGGGAAGGTTCAAAGGTCATACCCACCTATCCTTTGCAGATATAGGTTATAGATGCTATCACCATATTGAGTCGAATCTATTTTTTCTTTTCAATTTTCTTCATGTGTGGGATTGTTGGAATATAAATTAATTGAGTGAAGAAAATGAGGATGCATCCTTATTTGTATTTGTGAGCCAAATTATTGGAGGTTATGTGTATCTCAATGAATAGTAAAATTAAGATTGAAATCCTTGCAAGGTTGTTATTTCATTTACTATTCAAATGCCAAATAAATCAACATTGATTCAATGTTGACAAGTTATGTGCTTAATTAAGCATAGTTAAATCCAAGTAAATTCTTTGTAGAATTTAGGTGTTTGTCCACAATGATTGAGTGTTGTTTATAAGAGATTAAGTAACATAATGAAAATCAAGTGAAAGGACATGTATTGACAATGGAGAACTCTTGAGTTTTCTTGTGGCTCACTATAAAATGATGTGTATATTCTTAATCAAGATATGCACAAGGAGTAGTGGCCTAGCGGTTAGCCATACGGTCTCTGGTCTCAGAGGTCAGTGGTTTAAGTCCCCCTGAGTGCATATCCCTTGAGTATGGGGTTTGTCCATTCCTTGAGCGATGAAGTAGTAATAATTTTAAAAAAAAGATATAGAGAAAATTCAACAATTCCCTCTTTTTAATTTTCTTGTGTTGTGGAGTCTATTGGTGATGGCTAAAGGCTTCTTCAATCCGCTTGAGTTGGCTTAAGGTGCATAAGTTTGAACTCTTGAGTCGTTGTATCCTGAGAAGGTGTTGCCTAAGAATTCAGTACCTGTGGGAAGACAATAAACCTTTAAGAAAGCGCCGAGCATGCCTCGACTACAATCCGGTTTAAAATCTTTCCTTACTCTCATTTTAATTATTTATTATATCTTCCTTATATTATCTGGAAATGATTATTTAAAAAAATATTTACATAAGTAAGATGATGCATTCACTACATTGATAATGTATAATTGTGTATGGTGCATGCAAATTGCAAAGAAATAACTATAAATGCATTTATTTCTTAAATAATAATAAAAGGGTAGAAAGGCTCTTATATCATAATAAAAAAGGGTGAAGTTTTAGGTTTATTTGTTGCTATTAATTCTCATGATCATGCTTCAACTGTATTAAATTTTATATAATCATACGTTGTAACTACGCATTCACTAATTATACATACTGTGTTATTAGGGTTGAGTTCTAGGAGGACATTAAATTTTTGTGAGACATAGAGACTTAATCTCAACCGTTGGTTTAGATTAATCTAGCAGTTGAGATTAAATTTACTTTTAGTTAAATTTATATTGAATTAGCAAAAAAATACGGGGACGGTTGGTGAGTGACGGTTATTAATATTAACCGTTAGATTGATAGAAATCAACGGTTGAGGCGATGTCCTTATGTCTCTCATAAATTTATTGGTCCTTCTTGAACATTTTCCTGTGTCATTATTATTCTAATTATTTAATCACACCCATAACATTTGATTAAATGATTTTGATTAAATTCAAATTAATAAATACACATATAATTCAACAAAAAATGTTAACATTATGTAATTTGTTCATTATGTAATTGATACTATATGAGCGCAACTGAATTTCGTTTTCGTAATTATATATCTTGTTTAATATTTTGATTAGTGTACACTTAAAAATTTATGTAAACAAGATTGTCTATAATGACATTATAGTTGGACCATGTTGAATGTCACGATGAATTATGTTAAGTTTGAATTTAATAAACTGATATTTGGTTCCCACAATGAAAGTCCGTCCAGGTACCATTGTTTCCTTACACTCTTCCACACTTATGCATCTCTTACTTCTGTCGTTAATAAATTCCACCCTATAAACTCCACAGAAAATCGACTGCTAACCAAAACTTGCCTAAAACTAATTACAAATTCAATTGCTCTGCTCGAGCTCTTGCACGTGGCCAACCACACCTTAATGATAAAAAGGCTCTTCTCATGGTTTATGTCCACCAGGCTCCTCGGGATTTTGAACATCACATTTCTAGTGGATGCGCATCTAAGTTGACCTCTTCAACCTCAAATCGCATAGTCAGTTTATTCATCAGTGACGATTGAGCCAAGTTATCAGCAATGGGAAAAAATATATGGCTTCTATCGGCCTTGCAGCATGGTGACGGTGACATTATTGACAGAGCATGTCTGATCCCTCGACAAGGAATCAGTTTCATTTGCATTTCTTCGTAGACAGAACCCTGGAGTCTTGGGTTGAGGCAATGAGGCTGTGTCACTGCTAAGCATTATAACCACAGCGGACATAATAGGTCTGTCCTCTGCATGCTCTTGCACGCATAAGAGCCCAATTTGAATGCATCTCATTACTTCAGATGCTGAGTATGAGTCTCCGGATTCTGGGTCCATCAGCTCTAGTGCTCTATCTTCTCTCCACAAATTCCATGCCTGCAGAAATCATATGATTGTAAGAAAGATGCTAACGATCGCATCCAAAGATCAGCACTACATTTAAAAGTACAATTGAACAAACTAATTTTGATCATGCATGGGTCTTTTAAACTCTTAAGCTTAAATATATTCTCATAAAACAAATTCTCAACGAATGAAATAGAGCTTCATGTTCGAAGAATATCAAAAGAAAACGCTATCGAGGGACTTACATGGCCTAGTAGGTTGAGTTCATGATCTGTGTAGTAAAACCCTCTATTCTTTTTCCCACTTATGATCTCCAGGACTAGAACTCCAAAGCTGAAAACATCTGATTTCACTGAAAAAAGCCCATCCATCGCGTACTCTGGAGACATGTAGCCACTGCACCCAAGGAGCAAACTATTTCATTAGCTGTGCGATCATGTAACTGTGTTGGATATTAGCTATGACTTGCGATGTAATTAAGAAATGCTTACTATGTTCCAACAACTCGTTTTGTGTTGGCTTCAGTTTGATCCTGGCTGAAGATCCTAGCCATGCCAAAATCAGATATTTTAGGGTTCAGTTCTCCGTCGAGTAACACATTGCTTGCTTTCATGTCCCGGTGGATTATTCTAAACCTTGAATCTTGATGAAGGTAGAGAAGTCCTCGAGCGATCCCACATATGATGTTGAAACGTTTTTCCCAGTTAAGCAATGAGCTCCGTTCAGGATCTAAAACAAAAAGGGAGATAACCCGATAAACCTTAAAACCATGGAACTCCTAAATATAAGAGCCCACACGACAATGCTAATATTTAGATACTTACTGAATAAGATGGAATCGAGGCTTCTATGTTCTAGATATTCATAGACAAGCATTTTTTCATCGATTTCAACACAACAACCGATTAATCGAACCAAGTTCCTGTGTTGTAGTCTGGCAATCAACCTAACTTCATTTTTGAACTCTTCCATGCCTTGACCGGATGTTTTGGCCAGCCTCTTTACAGCCACTAATTGCCCGTCTGGCAGAGTTCCCTGAAATTCAGTTCAGAGCAAAGGTATGCAAATTAGAAAACTTAATGGGGGAATCGTTATTTATCTACATTACAACTCATCTGAAAGAGATGGTTCCAAATTAACTTCATTTTACCTTGTAAACACTACCAAATCCACCTTGTCCGAGCTTATTCTCCTCAGAGAACTCATCTGTAGCATAATACATTGTACCAAAATCAAATAATGGCAGCTCCACCTCATCTGTGCCACTTCCTTCACTTATATCCCTCTTGCTAAATATAACATTCTCATTCAGCAATAAATCATGGCTTCTATTACTCGGACCTGAAAATCATACAAGTGTCCTTCACACACTGTGACACAAATTTTAGTGTAGCTTGTTTCAACTTTCAAGTGAGAATCTTCACCTTTGTTTGCTTCCTTAGGATGAAGTTTTCCTTGTAATGACTTCCGCTTCCATAAAACTATAGCAATAACACAGCATACCAGGATCAAAGCGGCTAAGACGATACCCACAACCTTGATCACTCCTTTCGTCCGGCCAGAATGACTAGTAATGTTGATGCCATTTACATCCCCTGCAAAGACAAGGAGGCATTTCAAAATCCTAACCTTATGTTTTTTAATCTAACTTATACTCATTGTGGTCATACAAATCAGAATTTTTTTTTTTTTTTTGATTGACAAAGCCTGGCAGAAAACGCCAGGCCGAGGCCTCAGCCAAACAAGGCAGCAGCAAGGAAAACAATCGGAAACAAGGCACAAAAGAAACAAAGCTGGGAAACAAAAGCTAGACATTAGGTAAATAAGGCAGATCATGAAACCAAGGACAAGCATCCAGCCTATTCCAGGACCATTGCATTCGGGCTGCAACTCCAGCAAAGTAGTCGGCCATTTGATTCTCATCTCGACAAGCATGTTCTATTGACCAGAACTTATATTCTTCAAGGAGGGGAACACACTTGGTCAGCCATTCATTATCATTAATACCCACTGACAAACCATTTGCACTGCTGCGGCTACTCCAATCGAATCTGTCACGAGCACAACTTCCTCCAGGTTTAGATCTTTGGCTAAAGCAGCTCCCATTCCAATAGCAAACCCCTCAGCACTTCTGGCACATGACACTTTTAATTTCCAGTCCACTCTCACGGCCAAAATTACTTTATCGATCATCGCAATGGCAGCCAATCCTGCACGTCTATTGTTCGGGTACCACGCAGCATCGCAGAAAATATGTGGGATGCCAGGAGCTGAGACTTTCCTTAGCAGATAACTATCCCCAACCATTACCCAAGGTTGCTTCCCCGTAGCTTGATCGTACTGGAACAGAATCTCCACGACCTTTCTACAAATTTGACCATCCTCCCTTCCAACTTCGTCATGGACAATCGCATTTCTACACTCCCAAATGGCCCATATGCCACATATTAACAACTCAGAATTTGAGCGATACTAATTTCTAACAACAGCCAACGTTTGTGACCTGAGCAATTGGCACGCTAATAGACCTCAGGTATGAAAAAGCCATCATCTAGACTGACCCATGTAGCAACTATACTACAAAGTCCTGAAAGGCAAGCAAGCAAGCAAAGAAAGACAGTTCCAGCTGGAATTGCATCTTTTTATTGTTGATGATAGTTAGGACTTTCTTGAACACATAGATTTCCAAAAGTGAGGCAGAAATTTGATATGTGTAACATCATTAATTAATGTTCCTATTGGACCCACACAGGAGGCCGCCCATTTAGGTTTAAGACATCTTCATTCCACACTCAATAATCAAACATTCATCATTCCGATAATGACATCTCATCATGCACATCACATTTGTAGAAAGATGGCTACCTAACATTTAAATTTGATACATTACCAATCAAATTATTTAATTAAATTATAAACTAAATTATTGTCATTTTCAGATAAATTATGTACCATATGAAATTCTTGAACCTAAAAGCTGTAGAAAATATCACAGTATGATTGCAACAGCCAAGGAGCAAATAACAACCTAAAGGATTATATTAAGATAAAAGTAATTGAAGTACATGAAACTCATTCGAAAAACTGATTAGTAATTCCGGAGGGTGTTTGGTAAATTTTACCAAATTACCCTCCACCCGAAAGTAATATGAAGAAAGATATGTAGATAAATTTTAGGGTTGATTTGATAAAAAACAGCTAGGTACACACTGATAATAAATGAAGAAAATGAGAGAATGTGACATGAGATAAATAAAAAAAGAATGCTTTATTTATAATATAGAGATTCATATTTTCGGAATGTGAAAAAGAAAAATGAAATTCAAATTATAGGATGGAATGAGAATTGAGAAAGATCAAACTAAGGTGGCATGCTCTCATGAGGAGGACCATTTTTATTCTCATTTTCTTCATAATGATGATCACTCACCAGTTTTTCTATCTACCTTTACAACTACTAATTTTTTCAATTGAAACTATCACGTGTTTGACCTCTGTATTTACCCATTTAAAAACGGACTCCATATACACGCCTCCGTTTAGGCCTCGATTCTAACTCTTATATATGCATGCAATACGTCTCAATCTTTCTTATTCGATTTCAGTTCAACTAAAACTATGCAATTTTAAATTCCTTACCGATTTTAGAACATCAAAAAATACCCATCTGTTAAAAGATACTAAGAAAAAATAATACACGAAAACTGAAAAACTAACCCAAATCAGCAGCAGAAACCTTGACGTACAACACCTGACCAGCCTCAGCAAACACCCTCATATCCTCCAATTCCCCACTCCATCTCACACACCCACTCCCACCACCAGATACATCTTTATTCGCAAAAGCCGTACATCCACATTCGCCGCCGCATACTTTCCCACACTCCTCAATCGACATTTCACTATCTACCAATGCGCTTCCACTTTCTGGCAGCTTCACATTACTTAACTTAACAAACCCATCTGTTCTGCAATCGAGTTCTGTTTTTCTAACGCACCCGTCTGATCCGTCTCGTAATTTCCACGCTTGCGGATTTTTAGGTTCGAATCCTGATGGGCACTTGCATACTGGAGATGCATTAGTGTCGCAAAGGCCGAAGGGACCACATGTTTTGTATAGGTCGCATTGGTCTTTCGGAGCGAACCAGTAGGGGTTCCATTCTTGACTCGTTTTCACCCATGTGAAGCGTTGGAGTGAGCCTGATGAGTTTACGACAAGACGAGATGGAACAAAGTTTTCTTTTAGGTCGAATGAGTAGTAAATGGAGGATGTGTTTGATTGGAAGTTGAAATCAAGGATTTCAGAAGTCTTCATTTCTGGTACTCCTGAGAAGCGTAGGCCATTCCACGGTCCGCTTCTATAGATTATACGATTGAACGCTTTTCGGAGAAAAATCTCCGGAAAGCCCTTCGGATTCAATATAAATGAGAAGTCTCCGGAGGAAGGATCTTCTGGAGACTTCCATGACCGAATAAAGCGGCTGGAATTTGTAACAAAACTCCAGCCGAGCTTCATTCCTGGTAGGAGAGTGTCAGTCGGATGATCGAAGCTTTGCCATACGACATTTCCTGACCCGAAACGGAGTACAAGGTTGCCGGAGTCTAGAATTTGAGCAGTAACAAGATTAGTCAACGGTGTTGTTGACTGGTTTGTTGACCAGATGAGGGTGTGGGGGTTTTGGAAAATGGCGAGGTTGGCTGATTGGGTTACGGTGAGGGTGGCGCTGGAGGGATCAGTGATTGGATCGTCCCGGTTGGCGACCCAGACAACTTTTTTATCAGGGATGTTTTTGTACCATATGCCGAGGTAGTAATGATTGGAGGTGGTAGAGGGGGAGAAAAAGCCGAGCTCGAAGATGGAGTTTGAGGAAATGAGGGTTTGGTTAATGGTGAGGTAATCGGAGGAGGATATTGTGTCGGTGGCAGAGGAGATGAGATGAACGGAAGTGGTGATAAGGAGGAGGAGGAGAAGAGGAGTGTGAAACATGTTTTAGATGGTGTGGTGGTGGTGGAATTTGGGGGTGTTGGAAATGTATAGAGACATGATGATTCTAGTGATGAATTTGGACACGTTGGGTTGTGGTTTGTGTGGTTTATTTGTTTTGCTTTTGTTGTTTTGTTTGGTAGGTATGTCTCCTATTTCAAATTTGGGACACCGCCCAACGCCACATGGCTTTGCTGCAGTGATACATTTTTCCAGAGGAATATTTAGCGGCTTTAAATGTCGAGCGAATTGAGAGTGAAAATGAAATTCGAAATTGGACAAACATGGCAAGTTCGTATCGAGTAATTTTAAAAAATTTAGCACATGTATTCAGGCCGGATTAAATTCGCCTGGTGTATTCTAGTCAAAAATTGTATCCATATACCATATCCGACTGGTTTATCGGACAAGGTTATCCGCCGGGCCAAAAACCATAATTACATATAACCAAATCTTTATTATTCGAATTATATTGAATAAAAAAAAATATTTAAAAAAATAAAATCTCTCATAAAGCATATCGACTACTATACATTTATTGACACAAATAATACACAAATTTTTAGAATAGTGCAATAATATATTTTAAAAATAATGTGAATGCAATCTACACAATTAAATTTAATTTAATACATTTTTTTCGTATTACCCAGGTCAATTCCCGGCAATCAAAAATTATAATTTAGCAAAAGGAGTAGCGGCCTAACGGTCAGCCATCCGGTCTCTAAGACTTTGGTCTAAAAGGTCGGGGGTTCAAGCCCTCCCAGTGCATCTCCGTCTTGAGTCTGGGGTTTGTCTAGTCCTTGAGCGATGTAGGAATAAATTTAAAAAAATTTATTAATAATTATTTCATATAAATATAATGCATATATTATAATATAATTAAAAGATGCATATTATAATTATTAGGAATTATTTTATGATTTTTTATATCGGGTAACAGGCGGTTCGGACCAGTTCTATTAACAAAACTGTTCGGACCAGGCTAGGATCGGGTAGACTTTTGTGTCCAAGCCCGCTTATTTAATCGGACGGGTTGGGAGGGCCAACCCGAATTCGAACAGGTCTACTTTAGAGTTAGTGAAGTTCATAATTTTGTTTTGTTATAAATATACACTAATAATGTTTGTATAACTTTTTAAGTTTTTTGTCATTTCAGATATAGAACAGAGAGCACTGAATTTTTGGCAGTGCGTTTTAGCAGTTTTTAGGCTTTTGAGCTCGTTTCCTATTTTATTTCTATTTTAATGTTTTCGAATATTTTTTGATTTTTGTTTTAGGGTCTTTTGTTTCCTTTTTTAAAGGGAAGTTAGCTACAATTGTTAGACGATTGATTTTGATTATTAATAAAAAGTTTCTAGGGTTTTTCTAGTAGTGTTCTTCCACGCATGTATGCTGCATCAAAGAGGTATCAGTTTCCAGCCGGTCCTGCGTGATGGTTCGAGTGAGAGGTCGACATGGAAGATTCGTAGCCGCTGATGAAACCTTCCCTAATGATGTTTTATGACGTGAGAAAGCTGATCCGCGCAGGCAGGTCGAGTATCTTACCCATCGTTTGGAGATGGTGGAGACAAGGAGTGCAACTGCGGATGATATTCACGATGGAGGGTCCGAGGATAATCCCTTTGGCGGCAAACAGATTTGTGATCGTCGGGTTCAAAATTGATATTCCGAATTTTGATGGAGGCCTACGGGCTGAGGAGTCTATTGACTGGTTGTCTCAGGTGGAGGAAGTCCTCAACTTTAAAGACGTGCCCAATGATCGTCATGTTCCATTTGTTACTATTCACTTTCGTGCTCAGGCATGGTGGCAGCAGTTAAAGAAGGCAAGTGTTCGTGCGGGTAAGGATAAGATTTGTGATTGGGAGAAGTAGAAGAAGCATCTCAAACGTGCATTCATGCCATACAACTTTGAGAGAGAACTTTACCAGCAGTTTCAGAACTTACGGCAAGGTTCGCGGTCTATTGAGGAGTACACAACTGATTTCTATCAGTTGTTAGCTTGTATCAACTTTAATGAGTCCAATGATCAGTTGGTTTCCTGTTACGTTGGTGGCTTACGTATCCAGTTGTTGGATGTGTTGAACATGTTTGACCATGTGGATGTATCGCAGGCTCATCAACGTGCATCTCAGGCAGAGAAGCAGCTAGCCAGATGTGCAACGATAGGTATGAGGCAAAGTGTGGGTCTTGGTAGTGCGTCTGGATTGGTGCCGGTTGTTACTCATCTTGCGGACCAAGCTCCACCCCCCGTCGCTCTTCTGCCACATCATTCCAAGGTCGTGGCAACCCTGCCCTCCGTTGTTTTCGTTGTAATGAGATGGGTCACCGTATGGTAGATTGTCCGAAGGTTGCAGGCGGATGTGGTTTGTTATTTCAGGATACTCCTGAAGTGAATTTGGATGATCCTCCTGCGTTTGATGATTATGAAGATGATGAGGACGTGCCGAAAGAGCTAGTGACAGATGATGAGGACGTGTCGGAAGAGCACCTAACCAACATCCACTTTATTCACTTGTTCTTTATATTTATTAAGTTCATGTTCAAACCCACACTAACATTAATAATTGAAATGAGGGGTGTTGAAAGAAATGAAATTATATTGGGCCGCATAGACTCTTACAGGAGGATCCGAGCCCGTTAACCTTAAATGGAGATTAGTTGTCGACGGTACTAAGGCCATTGATAGATAAAAATTTAAGATCATTGTTCCAATCATACTATTTTTTAGAAATCCAATCACACTATATAATTAAAAATCAATTTAATTTCAACCGCCATATTATTCAAATTAATGATTAATATTTAATCCTTTCGTCTCACAGAAACAAAATGTCCTTCTTGATCTTAAGCCTCTACGATCTATCCTATTATATTTCTTAACCATGATCATTATACTAAATTTAATAATAATATTTTTATAAATATTTTAATTTTCAAAATATTTACATTAAATTTTAAAATATAATAGATGTTACAGTGATTTGTTATTCATATTTAACTGAGGTGTCGATCGTGATTAAGATTGAACGAACAAACTTTTTGTCAATTTTTGTTTGGTCAATCAATTTCATGAAGTACATTAAGATGTTTTTTATAAAATATTGGATGAACAATCATTAACTGTAGATGTCATTAAGTCCTACAAGCACCGGAAATTAAAGATTGTTGCTGTGATCTTAATGTTTTTTCTCTTAGTGGGCTTTGAAAAAAAGGTCGGCCTGTAAAGGTTGCCAATTGGAGTTTTGAGCCGATTTTAATCGTAATCAAAAGTGAGTAGAGAAATTGAAATAAATAACCCGTATTTATCAAAAGATTGCATTGCATATGATCTTAATAAAGATCATGATTAAGAATAACTTATAAATAAGATTGGTTGATGCTATTTTATCAAAGAGAGGATACAAAGCACAAGATTGACCTTCTAAAAAGATCGGGATAAATGATTCCCTAAGACCATCCTTACTGGTCGCCAAAATTAAGATCATTGCTGCAATCTTTTTGTTATTTTTCTTAACGGGCCTCTAATAAAAGAATTTGGTAGTAAAGATCACATGAAAGTTTTTTTTGATTAAAGGAGTACTAAGATTCGGAAAGTACATAAGAGGACTTAATCCCAATCGACAAACGAATGGAGACCTCGAACACAAAATAAAATAATCAAAGCCGAACACGGAAGGCAGCAAAGACAGAAACAGACAACTGCAGCCAGCCACACGAGCGACTCTTCCAGCCAACCAACAGCAGCCGGACGAGCGCAAACCACTAGGTGAACTTCGGTTGAGGACGTTAGCGGTGAAAGAATGATACTGGCGAACCAGCCTTCGCCCAGAACCGAGAGAGAGTTGTCACCACACCACCAACTCCCATCGACAACCACTCACCAACCACTAAACCCCTAGCATCTGTTATCGACGGAAAACAGAGAGGGTTAGAGGAAGAGAGAGAACAGAGAGAGTTTGTAAAGATCACATGAAAGTTGATAGTACGATCTTTAGTCATGATCAAAAGCAGTCAAAAAAATAAAAGAACAACTAATAAGATGTTAAGAACAGGGCATGAGAGCCAGATGAAGGTAAGAAGGGGATGAGAACATATGAGATTTGGAGGAGAGTGAGTAAGGCAAGTTGCATACAAATCCCTAACAAAACTATTTTGGTCTCACTGTCCATGTCAGCACTCATGAATTTTTAGGGAATCTTCGTCCTATAAATATTGTTACAAAATCTTTGAGATAGCCTGGTCGTTGTGTCTGCCTCTTTGTATAGGTTGATTAGTGCATAATTCCGTTACAGCTGCAACATCATCTTTCCATCCTATAACATTACCCCGTCATCAAATAAAACTTTGTCCTTAAGGTCAAAGAAAGAATAAACTTTAAGAGATTCACTAGCCGATTCGCAAGTAGCTTCTGAAAGTGGAATTAAGATGATCACATTGAACAAGGAACTGTGGTGTTGGTTTCTTTTGAATCATGATACTTCGATATCCAAGGATATGTGTGTTAGAGATAATCTAGTTGTTTTTGTTAATTATGTTTTGAATTAGTCATAGTTAGTGGAGTCGTGTCTAAATTAGTGGGTTTAGTGTTACGTGGGATTAGGAGTTTGTAACCTGTTTAAAGTTATGTTTTATCTATGAATAAGAAGTAGAGTGATCGGTTAAAATCTCTCTCAATTCTCGTTTAAGTTCCAACAATTAGACTCAGAGCCAGGTTATTGTAATGGCAAAAATCGGTAGCAGCAGTACTACTGATGAGGAAGTGACGTCAAAGTCAAAGACACAAGTAAGGGAGACAACAATTTCCCTTCAATATCTAATGCTGAATAAGCATAACTATTGCACCTGGGTGATTCAGATGAAGGCTTGTTTGAAAGCTCAAGGTGTGTGGGATGCCGTGGTGTCTCCAACCCATTTTGGAGGTAACGGACCCAAAAAGTGGGTCGGGCAGATTGTGTAGATTTCCAAAAACTCATATTTCACCTTCCAAATTGAGAGCTATACATACCAAACCCTAGAGATACTTCAACAACGGGTTTTGGGAGGATTTTCAAGGCTGCTCCGAAGGTTTTGACGACAAGAAGAAATTGAGGAAGCACCAAGGATTTCCACACCTTAACTCCGGCAACTTCTACCCTATCTTTGTTCTAGTTTTGTTTCTCTTTGTCATATGCATTTACATTCAAAACCAGATATGTTCTGTTGTTAAAAACTCACCATGAGTGAGTAGTTTTATTTTAGTTGAATCCTCACGGATTTTCTAGGTGTTGATTGCAAAATTGAATTTTTACCATGCGTAATGAAGTATTTGTTTGATATGTTCGATTGTTTCCCTAAGCTATGTTCTGAATTTTAAATGCCCTAAGGAAGGTACGAGAGTTGAACTTAAGAGGTTTAGGATTCTGAATTATTTGTTTTGAGGCAGTGTTTCATGTGCAGAGTGACAAACCACAATTTACTTAGGTTGACATTATTGTGTGCCTGAATTACCGATCAATAGACCGAGAGGTTGAGATTATGGAATCATGTTCTAAACACGATTCAATAGAGCGAGAGTTTGAGAATCGTACAAAGTGATGCATCCCATATAGAGAAGGAGCGAGAGTTGAATTTAGAATACATGATATAGTAACCTAAGAAACTTATCATTCATGACTTCGTATGTTTGCATTATTACCATTGCATTCAGTGGCGGATCCAGAGGTTAGAGTTTTTTTTTTGATTCAATGGTGAGAATATTTCATAGTAGAAGATGTAACAAGACACGCGAATGAAACATAATTGAAGGACAAATCTTAAGACAACTCTATGTCGAGGAAGTCTCGTCAATGCCAGTTTGAAGAGCAGGCCATGATCGGCGCCATCCCAGCAAAACTCACCAGAGTCCATACATCATTCGGACTCGAGGAAAACTCCAGAGCAAATCAGCCAAAGACCGAGAGGACATTCAGGTCAGAAAGGCAGGAAAGACAAACTACAGGATCTGGCCCAACAGCAGGAACTGGCCCACAAACAAATCAGCCCAACCCAACCAACACACCCCACGCAAAAACCCTAACGACAACCGACAGCCGCCCCACACCACCCAGCCGACCCGCACCACCCACCACGGACCCGCACCACCCAGCCGACCCGCACCACCCTAACGACAGCCGACAGCCGCAGCTTCCGTCGCCCGCGTCCAGCCCGGCCACACCACCCAGCCAACCCGCATCCAGCTCGCCGCGCCCGAGCGTCTGTCGCCATCCGAGCCGCTTCCGCCACACGCATCCCGCCCGATTCGAGCCACCCCGACCTCGACAGATCGCGACGACCGCCGGCCGAGCCGCCACCTGCATAGACCCAAGCGCCTCCAGCCCTTAAATCCGAATCCTCCAGCAATTCGCCCTCAGCCCGAGGCCGAGCTGCATCCACCCTAAGCAGATCTGTTCCACCCGCATCCGGTCCTGTCCGAGCCACAGATCTGCCACCAGACCAGATCCCCGTCGATCCCACAGTTCCTAAGCCCTGGCCGTCCTCTTGCCGAAACCCCCCTCAAACCACGTCCACCACCAGATCGGAAGCAGCACTGAAGCTTGGATGGACCACCAAGCCCTGGATCTCCACACGTGCCTCCATAACTTGCAGCGGCCGAGCCTCAGGAGACCACGGCGGCCTTCGCCACTCAGCTCAACCACCCGAAAAGCAAGCCCAATGACTTGACCGAAAGCTAGCTCGAAGCTAGAGGAAAAGCTAGCAGAAACTGCTAGAGGGAAGAAGGAGGCAAGCCTCCATTATTGAAAGGGAAAGGGAAATCATACACAAACACAAGAAAGCAACACAACCCAGGGCGGAGGAAGGCAGACCGCCTCCCCGAAAGGAGGGGAGCCTTCCCCACCCCAAGCAGATTTGTTCAAAAGAGGGCCGAGAGAGGTTTTAGAAAGATATTTTTATTAGTATCACAAATGTGCAAGTCCTCGATCCAGAGGTTAGAGTTAGGGGGGCAAACTTTTTATATAAAGTATTATATTAAAATATTCAGTGTTAATTTTATGATTGATGAATAAAATAATATTTTTTACTAATATACAATTGTAAAATATGAAAAATAGAAGTCTAGGAATCGAACCAAGGCTTCAAATGATATTACCCAGGTCCAATCCACTACGCTTTAGCAGTCAAACATCTTGAAATGACTTCGATTTTAAAATATATTATAAAGTAAAAACGATTTAAAACTGATATAAATAACCGCGGACAACAAGAATCGAACCTTGGATCCTGATGATTCACACCAGCACAACTCCACTGCACTGTTTTGTATTCAAGTTAGCATTATAATTTACCTTTATTCAAAAAGTTAGCAGGGTCCTTGGCCCCCCAGCCCCTGCCTGCCGCCCTGATTGCATTATTATCTTGTAATCTAGGAATGAAGTAGGATTCTTGCTGCGTTTTTATATATTAAGTTTACCAACCCTCTTCACTATTGTCTTTAGTACTTACAAGAGATCCGTCATCGGTAGAGGAGAAAAACCTCTTCACCCGTAGACTTGCATAGTGATTTTAGATAGAAAACAACATCTACGTTTTTCTCTTAGGATTCGACCCTATGTCACCATAGGAACTAAAAATTTGTTTGAGCGTGACTAGGATTTGTATTCTCACATAATACTCACTCTGAAATCCGCACTCAAATGCACTTTGAAATAAATATTGACCAAATAAAGATCACCAAAATGAGGGATGTATGAATAATATTAATATTATTTAATGGAATATTATGATCTTTTTTAGAAGACCATGATTGAGGACATTTTAAAAATAAAATTGGAAGATGATATTTTATTAAAAACAGAATATAAATATACGGATGATCTTTTTCAAAGATTAGGGCTAAGGGCATCATTAGCCCCGATCTTTTATAAAGAACATTCCGTATGTTTTGTATCTTATTTTTAATAAAAATATAATTTACGATCTGGGAAAAGATTAAGGAGGACTCTTATATTTTCATGAGACAGTGAGACACAATCTCAACCACTGATTACTAATAATCTAATAGATTATATTTAAACTCAAAATAACCCTCAAATCCCAATCGCCGCGTGTTTTTTACAAATCTAACCTCCCTATTCAATTAAAAATCAATTTAATTTCAATCGTCAGATTAATCAAATCAACGGTTAAGAGTTAATCCTCCCGTCTCACAAAAACATAATGTTCTTCTTTCGATCTTATCAAATTATACTTTCTTGACCATGATCTTTTTAAAGATTTTAAAAAATATTTTATTTTCACAATATTTACATTAAATTTAAAATATAATAAATTGTTACTATGATTTTTATGCTTATTTAACTGAGGTGTCGATCGTGATTAAGATTGAACGAAGAAACTTTTTCAATCTTTGTTTCGTCAATCATTTTCTTAAAGTCCATTAAGAAATGTTTTTTTGGATGAACATTTTTAATTGTAAATGCCATTAAGTCCTTAACGCACCATAAATTTAAGTGTTAATTGCAAAAAACCACTATTATAATACACTG
This sequence comes from Sedum album, assembly GCA_006409495.1. Taxonomy (NCBI): domain Eukaryota; kingdom Viridiplantae; phylum Streptophyta; class Magnoliopsida; order Saxifragales; family Crassulaceae; genus Sedum; species Sedum album. The sequence goes on along the minus strand of QZGG01000981.1, from coordinate 44,282 downwards.
TTTTGTAGAAAACCACCATTGTAACAACTAATTGTAAAATGCATATATTTTAACAGCTTCGTTATCAAAAAACCACCATTGTCACTATTCTGTTTAAATTAACGTTAAAAGCGTGTTTGTGTGATTATTAAATATTATTTTATTAATTAAGTTAATTGCAGAAAACCACCATTATAATCTCAATTTTGCAAAAAACCACCATTATAATCTCTATTTTGCAAAAAACCACATTTATAATAACAAATTGTGGAATGTCTATCGACTGCTCTGTTCGTGCTAGATCGAAGACTCCAATTGTAATAATTCATTGATAAATGTCTAACACCTATATGATTCTTCAATTTAATCTTGTTGGATGTCAATGAAGAAATAATGCTAAAAAATCATGTTCGACAGCTTATCATCATTGCGTAATGGCTATCAACTATCCAGACAAACAAGTATGTAAGTTTTTCCCCGTCTTATCCTTATAAACAATGATTTATTATGATGCTTCTTTAAAACTTTAATTTTTGTACTGTATTGGTATCTATAAGGTCCAAAGTTATGCTAAAGATACAAACTTCAACCACATCCATGGCCACAAATATGCTTCTGTAAGGTATCATGTCTAGGTGAATCATAATATTAGTGAACCTTAATTTTTTTTCGCAAGAGGTATTCTCATTGCTCGTCAAACATTTGCATAATCGTAGTCTCACCAACATTCTCTATTATTACTTATATGTTCAAATGATTGTTTTTTGATAACAAAACTTTTATAATATAGTCATTTGTAAGTATTTGTCAAAATGATTGTTTTTGATAACAAAACAATTATAATATAGTCATTTTGTTAAAATGGTGATTTTTTGCAAAAATGGATATTATAATAGTGGTTTTCTGTAATTGTCAATATTAAATTATTTACCCACGCGTTGTATGGCACGTGATTTGCAATTTCTAACGGATTTAAGACAATTGTGAATTTTTGATACAGAGCAATTATAATATACTTATTTCTTAATTAGTTGTTATAATGATAGTTTTCTGCAAAACACTGTATCATTATAGTGGTTTTCTGCAATTGTCCCTAATTTAAAGATTGTTGATGTAATCTTAATGTTTTTTTTCTCTTAGTGCGCTTTGAAAAAAGGTCAGCCCGTAAAAGATTGTCAATTGGAGTGTAGAGCCGATTTTAATCGTGATTGAAAGTGGGTAGAAAAATTAAAATAAATAACCTGTATTTATCGAATTTAATTCTACTATATTGCATTGCATATGATGATCTTGATAAAGATCATGATTAAGAATAACTTATAATATAAGATTTGGGATGTTATTTTATCAAAGAGAGGATACAAAGCACAAGATTGACCTTTTTAAAAGATCATGATAAATGATGCCCAAAGGCCATCCTTACTGATCGCCAAAATTAAAGATCATTTATGTAGTTTTATTATTTTTCTTAATGAGCTTCTAATAAAAAATTGTGGTAGTAAAGATCATAAGGAAAATTGATAGTAAGATCTTAGTCATGATCAAAAGCAGTCAAAAAATAAAGTACATAAATGAGGGCTAGATGAAGGAAAGAAGGGGATGAGAGAAGAGGAGATCTGGATGAGAGTGCGTAAAGTAAATTCTTTCTTTTAATCATTTAGCAGTCCTCTACTTATCTAGCAAGTTGCATAAAAATCCCTAACAAACTATTTCTCATTGCCCATGGCAGCACTCATGAATTGTTAGGGAATCTGCTTCCTATAGATCAGGTTGTTACAAAATATTTGAGCCAGCCTGGTTGTTGTGTCTGTTTGCCTCTTCGTTTAGGTAGATTTGTGCATAATTTCATTACAACTGCATCATCATCTTTCCATCCTGTAACATTACCCCATCGTCGAATAAAACCTTGTCATCAAGGTCAAAGAATGGATAAACTTTAAGAAATTCACTTGCTGATTCCCAAGTAGCTTCTGAAAGTGGAAGATGATCCCATTGAACAAGGAACTATCAACTATGGTGTTGGTTTCTTTTGAATCATGATACTTCGATATCCAAGGATAAGTGAAGGTGTGAGAATTGGTTGTTGACCATTAACAAATCAAAGAAAGTGGTAATAGTGTCTACAGGATTTCCTTTATGTAACTTGAGGGACACGTGAAAGATATTATGAATGCAAGCTTGCGGCAGTATTTCCAAACAATATGCCACCTTTCTGATGCGGTCAGTAATTTTGAATGGCCCATACTATCTGTTGGCCTGCTTTGAACAATGTTGTGTGCGCAGCGAGTGTTATCGGTACGGTTGAAGTTTGAGATACACCCAGTCACCAATCTTGAATTTTCGATCAGTTCTCTATAAGTGAGCCTGGTGCTTCAGTCTTAACTGAGCGCGTTTAATGTTTTGTTTAAGCTGCAGTAAAGTTGTTTCCATGATGACATGTGATCAACTCCTCCAACACTTACAAACCCAGCAACATAATCCAAGATGCATGGAGGTGAATGGCCATACAACGCCTCAAATGGATACATTTGGATCGTAGAGTGCAATGCGATGTTGTAACTCCATTCTGCCTAATGTAAGAGTTTAACCCATTGAGCTAGATTATCGGATACAAAACATCTAAGGTAATCTGCAAGGCAACAATTAACTACTTCCGTTTGACCATCCGTTTGAAGGTGGTAGCGCTGCTAGTTGAAAGAGTTGTACCTTGTAGGGGAAATAGTTCTCGCCAAAAACAACTTTTGAAAAGGCGGTCTCTATCCGAAATAATCGAAGTCGGTAACCCCTGTAAGAAACCAATCTCTTTGACAAAGATATTAGCAAGAGTAATTGGTGTCATTCCCTCAGATAACGCAATAAAATGTGCATACTTCGTAAGCCGATCCACAACAACTAGAATACTTGATTTTCCACTCCAGAGTGGCAAGAGGGTGATAAAGTCCATTCAAATGGAACTCCAAGATTGTTTAGGAATGGGAAGCGGTTGGAGATAACCCTATGGAGCATTCGTTGAGGCTAATTTGTTGACATATGGGGCATTCCGAAACGAATGTCTAACATCCCTGCAAAGTGTTGGCTTGTAAATGGTTGAAAAAACACAAGTGTTCGCCGAATGTCATCGTGCCCCCTGTTGCTGGTGTCATGAAACTCTTGAATAATTAGATTCTGTAAAGCAGAATCTTATGGTATAAAAAGGCAGCAGACGGCACGTCGTTGAGTGCTGCAAATTTATCTCTTTCTCCTCCTTAGTATAGTATAGGCAAGCAGGGGTCGAATCCACAGGGAACGGTGAGAAGTCGTCTTTTATCTACAAACTAAAACTGGGGGTTTGTGAGTTAAGCAAGTAAAAAAAGAAAACAGTTGCGCAAGTAGTACTGGCGCACAATCAGAGATGTTAACAAAAACAAAGATGAGCTCGGTTCAGATTCATCACTATAAATTCTATGCTTATCATTGGTCACTAAGATATATGATGATGTTCACGTAAGTTAAGGTCCGGTCAAGGCTTAATAACCTACACATACATTCCGGTCAAAGTCTGTATGATATTATTACTCGGTCTAGTCTAATTAACCACGAATCCGGTCAAAGTAGTGATTAACTATTCTAGCGTCACTCCTATCATTCACAGTCACGTACCTCTGATAGTTTAACTATAGATAATAGATTCTATAACTAAGTCTGCGGTGCAAGGCTTCGCTTAATTATCTAACCTAATTATCATGCAATTGAGCTTGGAGTAATAATACTAAACTTATCATGCAATTAAGTACAAAACCTCAAAACATATTATTCATAGATCTGAATCCAAACCGAATTAGTAAGTTAGCTAGACATACTGAATGTATACATCTCAAGAGTTAAAGTTGAACAACTAAAATAACACAACAAATCTGATTGACGCGTCGTCTGCTCGCGTCGGAAGCTTGCGCGCACAGATCTCTCTTTCCGGCTTGGTCGGCTCTTCACGCACACCTTCACTCCCTTGTGATTTCCTTCTGACTTTGTATTTATACTCTTGCCTTCTAGGGTTTCCACGAAAAAGTAGGCAAGAAAATATATTGGAAATCATCCTTATCTCTAAAAATCAGACTTGGAAATATCTTTATCTCCAAAATCCAGACTTAGAAATATTCTTTGCGCGTGATGACGTCATCGCTCCGGATTTGTCGCTAGTTGCTGACGTCATCGCTTCCTCTGCTCTGCGCGACACATACTCGCGCGAGACACTTCTCGCGCGCTCGTTGGTTTCCAGCTCTTGTCAACTTTGTTGTTCTTTGTTCCGAGATTCAGCCTTCTTGTTGCACTTTTGTTCTAACTCTTTCCATAAACCTGAGATACAAAACTACACCAAAAGCGTAATCTTATACTAAATATGTTAGAATTCTAAGCAGTGTAAATGACTTAAAAGAGCATACAAAAGTGCCTTATCAGCGGCTACGAAAGAGGATTAAACCATCATGAATACTATAATCAGGGTAAGAGCCGGGATCCGCTAGTATCAAATAATATAATTTTTTGTAGTATGATTAGTGGAAAAGAATGTACGAAGAACCCGGAGTACCTATGACCGGTTTTGAGGTGCCCTGAATTTGTAAATAAGATGATTTCGTTAAACAAGATAAGGCATCACTTGGACCATTGTCTTTTTTGGGTGTATAGATCACGTTAAAATCATACCCGAGAAGTTTAGCCACCCATTTGTGTTGGGTAAGGACTGTTTGGGAGCGCGTGGTTGTGAGAATAAAGAAAGAATGTGAAAAAGGTTTTATAGATTGATTGTGTAAAATAATACAAAGGCTTTATATAGAAAATACATGTGCTAATAATAGAATAGCAATAAATCTATGATAATAATGATAGAAGATAAAATTTATTATGCTACACTATATTTATCCTAACAGCCCCCTCAATCACGATTGTCGAAGTAATGTCGAGATTGCACTTCAAATATTTAAGCAATGATAACAACAAATAGATCTGGCCGAAAATCACGTCTCAGCATATACAGGAGTTGAGGAAAATCATTTCAACAAAGGTGGAGGAAAAACATCTAAACCATAAATAGGATGGATGAATAGTACTTCTCATCAAGAATAAATGTTACAAAAGTAGATTAGTGGGAAAACCAATGAAGAGAGAGTAGATGCTGATGTGATAATTTGACAATTCAATTTTTTTGAATTACTCAAAAAAGCAGATCTGAGCAATGAGATCGGTGTTGTTCTTGATACGTTTGAAAGTGCGACGAATCATGAGGCTAGAAAAGGGAAGACTATTAAAAAAACTATCAAAATCTACAGATTTGATGAGGCAACCAAGGTCTATCTCTAAATCAGTATTTCACCAAATGAGATAAAAAAGAGATCGATTGATAGATTAGAATGGGTTAAAATACTTTAAAATCAATTTTGAGAAAAGATGAATGGACATGATCAGATGTGAATTTGTTAATTTGGCTTAATGATATGGATAAAGAGATGAACAACAACATTGATTTCTCCCTCTCCCAATTTCAAACAGATCTGAACGAGTTCGAATGAAAGCAATCGAAATAGAATATTAGTGGGGCGGTGGTGCGCTAAGAGAGACAGACGTCACCATCGCCAAAGCTAAACCAAAAGAAAAGACGATTTCAGGATCTAAATCTGGTATGATACCATGTGAGAGTAGAGAAAGAATGTGAATTTTTTTTTAAATTAAATATTATTTATTGCAAAAGATCCTTTCAAGAGGATCGGACAATACAAAGCTCTCGAGATGACGAGATGGATAACAAAACAGGAGGCTAAGCAACCTAGAAACTTAACTCAGGTACCCTTTACTAAGAGAGAGCTATTATGCCGGAATCATTTAACCACCGAGATGTTCTGTACCTTCCTCTTTTCAAGTCAAGTATATCATCTTGAGATGATATAAGACTTGTAGAAAAAGAGTGAGAACAGCCATTAACACAGTGAGTCGGAGTAAGAGTTGCGTCTTCCGATAATACTCTGATGACTGGCTTTGGAAGGGTCCTAATAGAGAAATATTCTCCAGGAGGAGTTGTACAGACAAGAGCATTGGCAGCTCCATTTATGCGGGGACAAATCTTGGAATATTGTATGGCTGGGCTGATGTTGAGCAGACGTCTTTTTGCATAGATTAGGTCGGTTGCGGAATCATCAATTGGATCATGAAAATGACTCATGTATGGATGGGAGCTCTGAATGGTGCTTATGATGATGCCAACTTTCTCAGCTGATTTTATGGTCTGTATAATAAACCATACCAGATCATCAATATTAGATGAACATGGGATTATACTAACCATGGCCAGTCTAAGATTTCCAGCATGTGTGCAAATCACGGCGCCGCCCTTACGCGTTCCATTCTGAACTACCACTGCAATGTTACAAACAATATTAGATGTGGTTTGGGGCCAAGCATGCCAAACCTCTCTATAAACCTCTGGCCTCCTGTTGTGAATTCTGCATGCAACCAATGTGAGTTCATTTTGCATGGATTTGATATAACGTTTGTTAATGGAGCTTGCAAGCTTAGGTCCCCATTCCAAAGTATTAAACCACCAGTTAGTTTTCTTTCCTTCATAAATGACTCTGTTACGAGCATTCCATAATTCCCATATGCCACAAGTAGCAAGACCACTTGCTAAGCAGTCAATATAGTCACCATTTGTATGCTTTAGCCATACTCTTGTTAAAGCAGTCCGAGAATGAATTTTCGGTCTATCAAAAATCGAACCAAGCTTCTCCCACAGTTGAGTTGCCCATTCGCTTTCAAAAAATAGATGCATAGCATTTTCTTGCGACGGAGATGAACAACACACACATTTGGACGTCATTGGAATACCAATACTCTTTATACGGTCATCAGTAGGTACCACATTATGGAATATTTTCCAAACAAGGCAAGCTACCTTTGGAGGGATCCATGCTTTCCAAATACACTGCGACCAATCATTGACTTCAAATCTAGTTTGAAAAGATTCCCAAAAAACTCGAGCAGAGAAATTGTCCGTTCCAGACTGTTGCCATATAAGGCAATCGTCGCTGTTAGTGAAAACAACACTCCTATAATTCTTCTTTTCTCTTTCTGTTAGAGCATGCATGAAAAAACCTCTCACCAAAGAGTTTACTCTTATAGTTCTAAGCTCAATGTTAGGAACAGAGGATGGATGTTTAAGCCCAGCTTAGTCAAATAAACATGTGTGAGCGTGTCACCCCTCCCGATCCTCCACGTGCATTCACCCTAATTGCTGGGATGAGATGATTAAAAGAATTCCAGAGTGCAGAACCTTTCTTTCCAACCTTAAATCGATCGTTTGCAAATCTTGCCCATAGAGATTTGCCTTGAATGAAACTCCAAGCGAGCTTCCCATGAAGACTAGTCATGATACCTTTCGGATCGCGAATGCCTAGGCCACCGCACTTTTTGGGCATACAAAGTTTTTTCCAACTAATCCAGTGCTTGCGATGATCTTTTCTAGCATCCCACATAAAGTTCTCATGATGGATACAAATGAGATAAGTAGTAGCAGGGACAGGAAGCACCAACATTGAGTGAATTCAATAGAGTTTAGGACCGAATTAATTAGAGTAATTCGACCACCCATGGAGAGGAAGTTCTTCGACCATGTTTACTCTGTTCTTGAGTTTAACTTCAAGATGAGTGAAATGGTCTAAAAGAGGCCGACCTTTGAACAGAGGAGTGCCTAAGTAATTGATGGGCAGGGACGTTTCAATAAAACGGTGGTCGATAGAATATTTTTTCTTCTCATCAGACATCCAAGATGGAAAGATGATTGAGCTTTTATCCGTGTTTAGCTTCTGCCCTGAAATAGTGCAAAACTTAGTGATTAGATCCATCAATGGATATAGATTAGAATCTGCACTTGTGAAAATAAGAATATCATCTGCATATAAAGATGGTTGATTGTAATCGAGTCTTCTTTGGTGCAAAATGGCAGAATAATGTTTTCAGCAACGGCTTTGTTTAGTGCCCTACTGAGCCATTCCATCGCAAAGGTAAAAAGAGCCGGAGATAGAGGATCTCCTTGCCGAACCCCTCTCGTTGACTTGAAGAAGCCATAGATCTTTCCATCCCACTTGACTGAGTAGTGACAATTAGAGATACATCGATATATTAAATCACACCATTTTTCACCGAACCCAAGCTTCCTCATTATAGATATAATGCAATTCCAAGAGACTCGATCGTAGGCTTTTGCCATATCCAACTTTATAATGACGTTGCCATGTGCCCTTTTTAGGTTGATGTCATGCGAGATATCGTGAGCTAGAGCAATATTTTCATGCATGCTCCTGTTCTTCACAAAACCGGCTTGCTCCTCGCTAATGATACAAGGGAGAAGCTGTGTAATACGAGAAGCCAAGATACGAGATATGATCTTATGGTTAAAGTTACACAGACTGATTGGACGAAGCCGGTTAATCGAGGATGGATGCTGAACTTTAGGCAGAAGGGTAAGTAAAGTGGCACTAAAAGAGGTGGGCAGCTGAAACCCTATAAAGAAAGCAGAGATGGCCTCCATCAAGTCTGCTTTTATAACCTCCCAACATTTGACGTAGAAGACACCAGTAAAACCATCCGGACCTGGGGCTCCATCTGCATTAAGATCAGTTATAATATTCCTCACTTCTTGTTCTGAGGGCTGCTTGGTCAAGGCATTGCGCTCAGCTTCGGTTATCTCGTTATTTACTGATCGAGATCCCCCTGATTTGGCGGGGGATGAAAACCTTGAAAAAGATCTGAGTAAAAATGGACAGTCTCACCTCCAATCACATCTCTATCAGTGGTTGAAACTTCATTCCCCATGTCTAGTTGCATGCGATTCTGAATTCTATGCGCCCGAACACATGCATGAAAAAATTTTGAATTCCTGTCACCAAGCTGAACCCAATTTATTCTTGCTTTGGCACTTAACATATCAAGTTGAAACTTTACTGCTTCCTCATAGTTGATCTTCACTTGGTTCAGAGTGTTTGCAGTCTCTGAGTTCCAAGCTTGTTGTAAGCAAGCCTCCATGTGTTCAATGCGAACTTTGAGAGTCTCAATTTTGGTTTTCACATCCCCAAAAATATTCCAGTTCCACCATCTAAGTTTTGAGCGTAGACGTTTGAGTTTCATGCCGAAATTGATAAGGGGATTGCGATCCATTCTTTCACCCCACTCTCTTGTAATGAATTCTAAGAAATCAGGGTGTTGGGTCCAAACTTTTTGAAATCGGAAGAGAGCCAGGTTCTTCTGCTTGTGTTGGGGGGTTATCAACAAAGGACAATGATCCGAGTGAAGCCGCGCCAAATGAGTAACTTGTATAGGAGGCAGATCCGTCAATGCATTCCCATTTAATAAAACATGATCCAAGCATTCCCATATTCGATTCGGTTCTTGTTGGTTATTGGACCAAGTGAATTGATTCCCTTGAAAACCTACATCATGCACCCCAGCTTGCACTTGGAACGAATTAAAGGAAAAGCTTGAACTATCATCAATCGGGCATCTCCCTGACTTTTCTTCCTCGCATGAAATTGCATTGAAATCACCTAATGATCCATGGAATGGATATGCTAGCAGAAAGGTCAATGAGTTCGTCCCATAACAATTGACGAACTTCTTTATTACAATCAGCATGAACAAATGTGCAGATAGATTGCACGTTATTAGAAACATAAGTAATATGACAAGTGACCTGTTGTGTACTCCATGAGATATTATGCAGAGATATGTGATGATTCCAGCATAACCAAATGTCAACACTACTGTCATCTCCATGAGCAAAGTGGTCAAAACCAAGAAAGTGACTGATTCCTTCCAATCGATGCTCCTTTATTTTGGGTTCAACAATCACTACTAAGTCAATTTTGTGGAACACACAAAGCTCTCTAAGGTGGGTGGAGGTGCTCCGATTTCCAACCCCCCTAGCATTCCAGAAAATGAAGCTAAACATTAGGTGAAGTTGATGGAGCAACATCACCAGTAGACTCTGTTAGAGCTTGAATCTTGTTCGTAGTCATAGTGTCTTCCTTCCCAGTTTTAGAGTCTTTCATTTTGTTATGACAGGGTATTTTTGACGATATTTGAGAGCTCACTATTCTCTGGTGATACGAACCAAATTGGTTGTATCGGATTTAGATGAACAGATGAAAAGGGATGAGGTATTGGAAGAGATTGAGATGAGAAAAGGATGAATATGAAATTAGGGTTTAGAGGGGATTTAGGGTTTAAGGGAAAGGAGCAGGAGAGTAAGATAAGGAAATAGATAATTCATTGCTTACTACTTCCTATTTCCTGTTCACTACTTATACAATTGCCTAGTATAAAGTCACATTACAATAATACCCTTCATTAGTGCGTAACATTCCTTCCCCCTTCGAAAAACCTTGTCCTCAAGGTTGGTAAAATAAAGTGATGTAGTGTAAAGAAATAACTCCCAAAAACACTGTTTTGTCGAAAAATGTTGTCGCTAAATCAAAATGTGACATTCTTCCCATTTTGTAACATATTGCAACCTGAAATTCCTTGAGGAAATAAAACTGACTGCTTGTGTCCTGAAGCAAATAGGAGAGGAGGAATGGCAGCTTGTAAAGGATCTTGTTCCAAGTATAATTGTTGAGGCCAATCACAAGGGAGATGCATTCCAGAAAGAACCATATTCTGCAACTTGGACGCAATGACTCTCCCATATTGAAATATCATCTCTAAAGTTTCCTCATGCAACTCTAAAACCCACTGAAATTCAAATAGCTTCGGCAGAATCACAGAAATCCATTCTAGGCATCCACTCCACTCAGAAGCATATATTTGAAAGAGCTCAGTGATAGCTACAAGAAGTGACCCATGCCCATTTGCGGATAAATTGTGAAATTGAAGTAAGATGTGTCGCTCTGTCTTGCCAGCAAAAAATTCGATCCGAGCTAAAATAACTTGAGCATATAATATCCTCTGGTCAAAGCGATCATTGCCCTCAAGATTCAAGGAATGACACAATGATATCAAATGCAAACTTTCTGTTGGTGATAACCAATGTCTCTGCATCCGTACTCGCCATTGGTACCAATTTTTGATTCTATATGTTGTGAGAATCCTTGCCATCATCAGTATCACTTGCATTAATTGAAAAAACACAAGACTTGCTAAGATAACTATAGAGCTTTGCACGTCTTTTGTTACCGAGGATAGCAGCAGTATACTAACAACACTAGTACCGTAACCCATGCTCCCTACTCTCCCAAAATCAATCCAATGTAATATAGAGAAAATATGATCATGCTCAGCCGCTTGATACATTCTCTTTAACAAGATTTGAAAAATTGAATAATCAGCTTGAAGAGAACAAAGGGAGACTCCTGTATTTACCTGCCAAGATTCACTTGAAATCTGAAAATCAAATAGCATACACCCAGTTTGAGAGAATCCACTTGTAGCTATTGAAGGTATTATATTCAACTCTGAAGTAAAATTTGTAGCAGTTATTGCTACCCAAGCAATCTTCACCGTCTCACACGCATGTTGCATTAGCACTTTCCATCCAAATGCACTATTTGAGATCAATTCACATAACAATGTTCGATCATATAAGCATGTAGAAAGTCGTGCGTAACTTGAAGGATGTCGTAGCTCGTGTAACATTTCAACAGGGAGCCCTTGATAACTACCATCCCATTTCTGAGTACAAGAAACTAACATATTAGTCAAAATGAACAACTTCTGGGCAGAGGTTGATTCAGGGCACTTGAAATTCTTCTCACATAATATCACCCACCCGCTATCCAAACAAATTTGGGCAGTAAGATTATAGTGCTCAACAACCTCATCTAGCTGCTCAACCCACTGCACCCCCTACTACAAGAACATTCTGCCTCGATTCCTCGCCGCCAATTTGCACATAAAGGGGATTGCAAGAAAGTCCAACCCTTAATTGAATCAGCGGAAAATAATGGATGATCGGGTGATTAGATAACACATGTACTTGTAAGGGTAGATACAAATCAAGAACAACAATATCACCGTAGAATTCTTTGATAACCAAATCTCCAAAATTTATAGAATACCAAATGTCACCATCAACATTTAAACTAATGATGAAGTTCGGATATAACACCTCTAGTAATCTCAAGTAATCATCTGGAGGCTTCGCAGGAGGTAACAAAGATCATACCTCGGAATCGAATTTCTGGTTTCCAAGCTTATCATTATTTTCCAAAAGAACCGATGATCCATACTATAAGTGTTTTTAAAAACAGAGCGTGCCGGAGGTGCAACCAAGTTACTGTTGTGGATAGATGTCTCCTTTGTGATCACCACTCTCTCACAACGAGTGTTATCTTCTTTTTCCAAACATTTAGTCATCTCCATCTCGTTTGAGCCATTTTCCACACGTGTTGGATTGATATCTTCTTGGGTAAGATTAAACTCAACACGAGTCTCTGAGTGCTCTCCCCCACTGCAATCTTGTTGAGAGGTATTCTCTTTCTCACACACCGTTTTGTTTGTCTCATCAGGTGCAATATCCTCATGAGGGTTAACAATCTCTTCCGGTCCACACGTATTTTTAACTTTGTCTTTCTTTCGTCGGACCTCAATCCATTCTTGACTTGTTTGTTTTGATACTTTGGGGGGCTGATTTGCATTAGTCTCTATCTTTTTATGTGACTGCATGGGTGGGGGTGTTTTACGAAGTTTTTTGCATGCCCATGCAACTTGCATTTTGAACAATAAGCCACTCCTCCCTCAATTATAATGTCTTGAAAAAAGCCTTTATCGCCAGGAATCTGGATCCAAACTTTTGACGGAATAGTTTGTGAAACGTCAAGTTCCACGCATGCCCTTGCATAGGATAAAGCGCTTAAGTCTTTAGTACGATCGTCGATGTCCAAAAACTCCGCAAAAGAAGACACTATTGCACGAATGCATGCTTTATCAAAAAGGACCATTGGTAAACCAGGTAATCTAACCCATTTTGTGACTGTTGTGGCTTCTTTTTTATAATTATAATCATTTGACCATTTGAAAAGTCGAAAGTATTTGTGCCCAATTTTCCGAAACGGGAAAGTTAGAGCTGTTTTGACATCTTCTTCGGAGTCCATGATAACAACAACATGTCTGTCGTCCCAGACATTTGAAATAGTGACTCTTCCTTTTAAGTTCCAATTTGCAGTGATGAACTTTTTAATTTCATGTAGAGGCGGACGACCAACTTGAAACTTGGCAACAAGAGTGAAGTTTAAACGTTGAGAAAGTGCTTGATATTCTGTGACTGAGAATGGAATTGATGGGACTCCGTCTTTAGAACCATATTGGCGATTGGGCAGTTGTACTGCTGGAAAACGTTCTTGGACTTTTGGTCGTGAGACCATAGTTGCGAATGAAATTGCTCCAACTTTCCGGCTGCCATGCGGGTCTGGTGGCCTTGGATCAGGTTGATGGGATGTATCTGGGGCAGCCATCTGGGCAAGAAGCCCTTAGAGCGGTCAGAGAAGCCGACGGCCGGCACCTATCCAGACGGAGAGATGCGACGATTTGCTTTTGAAAGAATGTGAATTGTGTAAAATAATACAAACGCTTATATAGAAAATACATGTGCTAATAATAGAATAGCAATAAATCTATGATAATAATGATAGAAGACCAAATTTAATACGCTACACTATATTTATCCTAAAAGTCCTCTCAATCACGACTGTCGAGGTAATGTCAAGATCGCACTTCAAATATTTGAGCAGTGGTAACAACAAATAGATCTGGCTGGAAATCACGTCTTGTTGAGGAAATTCATCTCAACAAAGGTGGAGAAAAAACATCTCACACCATAAACAGGATGGACGAAAAGCACGTCTCATCGAGAATAAATGTCACAAGAGTAGATTAGTGACATCAGTGGGGAAACCACCAGAGAAAGTAGATGTTGATGTGATAATTTGACTAATCAGTTTTTTTTAATTACACAAAAAAATAGATGTAGCAATCAGATTGGTGTTGTTCTTGATACGTTTGAAAAAGCGACGAATCATGAAGCTAGAGAAGGGAAGACTATTTAAAAAATGTCAAAATTTATAGATCTGACGAAGCAAACAAGGTCTATCCCTCTAAAATCAATATTTCACCAAATGAGATAAAAATGAGATTGATTGATAGATCATAATGAGATCTAAAATACTTTGAAATCAATTTTGAGAAAAGATGGATGGACAAGATTAGATGTGAATTTGTTAATGTGGCTCTGTGAAATGGATAAAGAGATGAACAACAACATTGTTTTCTCCCTCTCCCAATATAAAATAGATATGAACGACATGAAATGAAAACAATCGAAATAGAATATTAGTGGGGCGTTGGTGCGCTAAGAAAGACAGACGTCACCACCGCCAAAGCGAAAGCAAAAGAAAAGAAAATTTCAGGATCTAAATGTGGTTTAATACCATGTGAGAGTAGAAAGAATGTGAAAAAAATTTATTGATTGATTGTGTAAAATAATACAAAGGCTTTATATAGAAAATACATGTGCTAGTAATAGAGTAGCAATAAATCTATGATAATAATGATAGAAGACAAAATTTATTACGTTGCACTATATTTATCCTAACAGTGGTCATACCATGAGGCATGGTTGTGACTCGAATTCAGATCAAAACGAAGAAAGCATCAGATGTTAATAACAGGGGATGAGAGCCAGATGAAGGTAAGAAGAGGATGAAAACAGAGGAGATTTGGAGGAGAGTAAGGCAAATTCTTTCTTATCCACCATTTAGCAGTACTCTGCTTATATAGCAAGTTTGAATTCATGGTTTCCGTATAGATGGGCTGCATGGTGTTACATTGTTATATTTTGTAAGATTATAGGAGGTGAAGTTTGCAAAGTGGTTTCATTGAGTAGTTTGATGAGGGCATATTAGTAGAGCAACTTTGTAGTGATCCAACAGCCAGCTAATATGATGAACCTCTCCATATACAAATAATTTGAATACCCAAAAATAATTACTATTGATTTAAGCAATATGGCCACGAGAGATATCTTATGAAAGTTGTTTTTTTGTATATTTAAGGTTTTAAGATGCCAACTTTAGAGTACCTTTATACAGAGATGAGTTCGTATTAAGTTTGATCGTTTGTGCAGATGTATGCCTCAATGTTTCACAACATACTGATGCTTTTTAAATTCAGTGTTGTTGTTATAAAATTAGAGTGGTCATTCAATTCGACCTCCTTGTTGTGGTGATTTGGGTTCATGGTGGTAGCTATACTGAGAATAGTTATTTGTCATTGCAGGAGACAAGCTGCCCTTCGCCACTCAACTTAAACACGAGCTGGAAGATGAAGAGGAGAGACTAGCCCTCCAGAGTCCAGAAAGCTCAAGAGCTAGATGAATTTGAATAACAAAACATGGAGCTGTCCTCAGTACACTGACAAGAATATTTATAGTAAAGACTAGAATGGCTTCCCTGGAGCTGTGGAGCAAACAGTGTCAAAGCCACATCAATCGAAGAGGAAGCTCTCAGGGACAATGAAAGAATTTTGGCTACCCTCTGCGACACCAGAAGCTCTTGCTAAGGTAGAGGTTCCCGCTATCAGCACAGTATGTCCGGAAGGCGATGAGAAATTAAAGCTGAAATCTTTATTCCCAATCTTCTTCAAGGAAGATAAAAGTGAAAAGAAGAAAACCAATTCAATTGAAAAAACGTTTGTCCCAGGTGCAAAGTCACACTGACCAACACACTCTCGCTTATGGCGCTAAACACAATGTGGGCATGTATTTTGCAAAAATGCGCTGACAAGTTTTTGCCTTCGGGTAAGTCTTGCCTTGTATGTAGCAAACCTTGCAAAGTAAGGAATTTGGTGCCATTGGAAAAGGGTGGTACTGGGTTTACAGCACATGACAATAAGCTTGAGGCAAAAGATTTCAAGTATCTAAGGAAGTGGCTCTTGTTTGGGGCTTGTCAGACCCCCTAAAAAGACTTGAAGAATAGAATACTCACTCCACTAACAGTGTTTTCCCCTTCATTGCTTAAACTGTGAAACTCATTTTGTTTACGAAATGCAATGTGTTGCTGTGAACCTGATTAAAAGGTTCACATTCTGTATATCAAAAGGATACGGATTTCTGTCACTTCAGAATTTCAGATTCAACATAAAAATATCAAAATGTATAGCAACATTTATTAATATTATGAAAATCAGGAATCAACTTTCTGACGTGTTAATCCATTCATACCTATCAGTTTCGGCTTGTAACTCACAAGTTGAAGATGACACCACCACCAAATCCACCCAAAACAAATCTGCCTTCTTAATTCTTATCGGGTTTCCTCACATACCTTTCTGCTCACCAACAACAATCCCAACAAAACACAAGTTTTGATCTTGAAGTTTGGAATGTAATCAAAAACATCAACTTTGATTAGAAAATTGACTCACGCCAACCTAATAATAACTGGAAATAATGACATTCATATTTAATAATTTAACGTTATCAATCCTGCCTGTGATTATTTGTATATGTTTTTGACGTGTTATTTAGCTGGTCCAGCAAGCCCCTCCATCTTTAATATTACCCTAAAAACTATGCCAACCTAAACCCCCCAATAAGCCAACTTTTGCCCTACCCCACCAACCTTCCATTAAATCCTTTCATTGCGAATTCGAATAAATCTCTCTAATTGGATCCAAACTCGCCACCCAATTTCTACAATTGATGATTTAAACCCTAAAGCTACAATCTTTTTGTATTTGAAACCGGTGGTAGCTTAAAGTTTTGATCTTTGATTGATGGGGGACTTGGAGAAGCATGTGGTGAAGGAAAGTGAGGAGAGAGGTTGCTGGGGGATGGAATGGCTGTCTTGGACTTTGATATGTTGTGTTCTACTGTGGCTATGCAGAAGCAAGGAAAGTGGCATTCGTTGAATGTGGAGGAGGATGTGAATGAAGAGGTTTTTGGTGGGGTTTTGAGGATGTGGGAGGGTGAGATTCTTGATTGCTTTGCGGATAGGCGTATTGCTATTGAATCCGCTTGGTGAGCACGGTTCTTGTCATTTTGATTTCGTATTGTTGCTTGATCTTTACTGATGTTTTTGCAGGTTTTGGTCTTGTATTGTTTATGTGATAATTGTACATCCATAATTTTGAATTGTTAGTATCTGATCTTTGGTACCTAGAGTTGACTGATGATGTTTTGCCATTTTTTGATCTTTTATTTTTGGTGTTATGAATGAACATTTGAAGTTCGGAATTTGGATCGGTGGTACATGATATCTGATATTTGTCGGTATTAGTGGCTCGGTGTGTTGTCTGACAATTTTAGGCAGTGATTTATCATTTATGTTGAAAAGGTAATTTTGTTTTATGCTAATTCAGGAATTCTCTGCTTGCAGCTGCCCTTGTTATAGATTCGGGAAGAACATGAGACAGGCAGGGTTTGGTTATTGTTTTGTTCAGGTGACAAAATTTTTCTTGCAATCTGAATATTGTTGTTGCCATTGCGGTTACTGATCCTTGTGGCATGATTATTAAGTCTAACATATTGGAATAGTTATAATAATACCTTCTCATAGCGAGTAACATGGCACTCAATAAATATCTAACTGCGACTCGAATGTGTGAATGTACCATTCAGTTTCTGTGTAGTTATCTTCATGTTTCCGATTGTGCATTTTTCCACTAATAGATATTCGTAGGTAGACTAACAAATTTTAGATTATATATTTTATTTGGTATTATGCTCCCTGGAGTTCTAATTATTGAGTCTGTCAATTATTATTCAGGGATCAGTTTACTTTATACTTGCGCTCGGTGTCCTTCTTAGTTTGCTTGCCTTCATCATCACCAATCGCAAATGCTACTTGTATATGATACTTGCTTTTATCATTTCCCTTGTCTCATATGCAAGCTACTTTCGGACACAAATTCGCAAAAAGTTCAATATAAGGGTAAGCCTAGTCGGTTGTTTTGTCATATTTTGTTAGTACTTTCGTATATATAATTTCTCGCAAAATATGATAACAGATGCTTCCAGTGTTTGGAACATAAACCTCCTTATTCATACATCTATCATTATGTATTATACTTCTAATGGGCATGATAATTCCATTGTACAGGGAGCAGACAGTTCTTGGACGACTGTGTTTATCATCTGGCATGTCCTTGTTGCGCATTGTGTCAGGTACTTCCTCGGGTCCCTACCGTAACCCGCCTAATTAGTATTATTAATTAATATCCTACATAATGTTTCATATCATTATGTTTATCCGCATTACAGGAGTCGAGAACATTGGACATGAACAATGTCCAAGTTGGAATTTGGCATGGCCGTGGGGACACTATATGTATAGGAAGCTACACCGAGGTCACTAAGCCATTTGCGCAATTAGAACCTCCTCCCGTAGTGTCTACAAGTTCTTCGTAACCATATCAACAGTCAGGCTACACTTCCTCCAGGCTGTAAAATGTAAATATCACATTGGAAAGGCCAAATGGGGTTTGGAATTTGTAACACATTATGGATGTTTGACCTTGTCAATGTCTATCTTGAGATTTAATTAAATGCTGCATTCCAATGTCTATGTGAAAATTAAGGTCTATTTTTCTATTTTAAAAATTGGTCATGATATGACAAGCTCATATTCATATCATTTATTTATCCTTCTAATCTATCTCGCAAAATCCTTATCCTCACTCTATCAAGAATTGAATTCGGGTTCATTTCAGTAGTTGGCGATTATAGCCTCTACTCTTGTCATTCGATGAATCCCATTTTAAAAGGAGAGATTCAAATAGTATGAAAATAATTCTTTTATTATTTTGTTTTATATGTAATTTATTCAATTGACTGTCCATTACATTTAAGTAATTTTTACCAAATTAAACACTGGAATTTAAGAATGAAAATAGAGAAATAAATAAAATAATAAAGTCTAACATCTTTTCCATACGGATCAAATTGTGGTTGCTGCTTATTGCAATTTTGTAAATGAATCCATAAAAATTCTGCAGTTATTATATCAATATTTGGCAGCTGGAACTTAATTGATTTATCATTTATTGCTAATGTGATTCTTTTTTCTTCTTAAATAAAAAGCATCTCATCATACTTTAACTGAATAAATTGTATCTAGCAAACAATGATCACATACATAATTAACACTCGAATCTGCCCTATCCTTAACCAGCAAATTCTTTACGAAAGAATCTTTTTCAAATCATCTCATTCATTATGAGATGAACGATTGAGACGTGACCTTACTAATGTAATATAACGATAAGATATATACTCGAACGCCCTTACAAAACATCTTTTAGTTTTTAATTTAATAAAACCTTAGTGATTTGCATAATTTTTATACAAATAAAAATAAAATCAACAATATTTTTGAGATTCTAATTTTATCATTATCAGCTGAGCATTAAACAAAAAAGAATCTTAGTTATGGTCAACGTTTGAGGTTAATTAGGAACATATCTTTCCTTACTGACAAGTACGATGTTAGCTGTCACAGTCAACCGGTCAAATTGAAGATTCTCTCTGTACATCAGCCTTACTCATTTGGATTGATTCTGATTCTATTTTGGACTTTCTTCCAATCCATCCCCATATAAACAACATCCATTAATCCATACCCAACACATCTTCATCTCAATTCAATCAGATCTCCAGAGGCTTAGTATGTCAACAATGGTTGCTGATGAATCAGCTGGTGGTGGATCTAAGCTTGAGGTAATTTTTCAACATATGAAACAGTAGACATGCTTTCAGTACCTTTAAAAGACACCCTTTTGGAGATATAAAGTTAAGGTTTGGAGGGTGTGTTTTAATTTCAGGGCAAGTTTGCTGGGTTGGTGGTGTGTTGGTTTCTTGGAATGGGCTCTCTTGTTTCATGGAACAGTATGCTCACTGTCTCTGATTACTACTACAAATTGTTTCCGGTATGTTTACATGCAAGTCTCTTCTTCTGAAGCCGAACTAGATTATTAGATTTCTGTTTAATCGGATTGTAACTAAACTATCAAGTATCATCACTTCTCTTTTCAAAAAGAAACTTGTTACATGGTTGTGTTTTTGACACTTTATGATGCATGACACTTTCTTCATTGACATTTGATCGAATTTCAAATAGATTAGTGTTTTGACTTTTGAGTCGGAGTTGAAATATAAGAAAATAACTCTAATTCGATTTCCGGAGAGGTAGAACAGGTTCTGCAGGATAGTTAGAGGGATAAATAAATGACATGAGTATGAGATTGTCCGTATCGTTACCAATTTTTTTAATATAAGAAAATCAGATTGTAATCATGGCGTGTTTATTTGCTTCACAGGATTACCATCCGGCAAGGGTCCTGACTCTAGTATATCAGCCATTTGCACTGGTGACAATGCTCATTTTGGCATACAATGAATCATCTCTCAACACCCGAAAGCGGAATATATTCGGATACACTTTATTTTTTGCCAGCACTTTTGGACTTGTTATTGTATGGATATCCTTTTGCTCCAATCTTCAAATATTAATCATGGTGGTGCGGTTGATCTGAATGTTCTCTTATCGATTTGTAGCTGGATTTGGCAACAACAGGAGGAGGTGGTATTGGGCCTTATATAGGAGTTTGTGCCCTTGTCGGGGCTTTTGGAGTAGCTGATGCTTATGTCCAGGGTGGCATGGTTGGTGACCTAGCCTTAATGTGTCCGGAGTTCATACAAGTATGTCTTTGTTTTCAACACGTTGCAATTTTGAATGTATTTTGTTATCAAAGATATGATTTTGATCTGTTTACTGACCTTATTTATCTGTCTGTAGTCCTTCATGGCTGGCTTGGCAGCAGCCGGAGCTTTGACATCCGGTCTAAGGTTGATTACCAAAGCTGCTTTTGAGAAATACAACGATGGCCTTCGAAAAGGCGCATGTATGTTAACAGCAAAGCTTTTATAATTCTGCTAACTCAGCTGAATTTCTAAGTGTGTTTTATTTTGGTTGCAGTGTTGTTCATGTCTATATCAACATTCCTCGAATTTTTGTGCATATTTTTATATGCTCTAGTCTTCCCCAAGCTGCCCATTGTCAAGTATTATCGCTCAAGGCCGCCTCCGAGGGGTCAAAAACAGTGTCTGCTGACCTTGCAGCTGCTGGAATCCAAACTAATGAAATTCAGGCAACTAATTTGTTCATTGATTCCTTGTTATTTGCTTGTAAATGTACACACGATATTCATCATAAAATTTTTGTCACAGGATTCGGAAGCTAAGAATTATGAGCGTCTAAGCCTCAAGCAACTTTTGATTCAGAATATTGATTACGAGCTCGACCTGTTCCTCATTTATGTATTGACACTGTCCATCTTCCCCGGATTCTTATACGAAAACACCGGAACCCATGGCCTAGGGACTTGGTAAGCCGCAACACAAATATGCAAGATTTCCGTCTTGATCATAATTTGTCAAATAATTCCTGACTTCATTCCAAATGATGAACAGGTACCCTTTAGTCCTAATTGCAATGTACAATATATGGGACCTTATTGCGCGATACCTTCCTCTGATCAACTGCATCAAGCTCGAGTCAAGAAAAGGTTTAATGATCGCGATCCTTTCCCGGTTCTTACTTATCCCATGTTTCTACTTCACAGCTAAATATGGTGACCAAGGTTACATGATCTTCCTCGTATCATTTCTCGGATTGTCAAACGGATATCTTACCGTCTGTGTCCTAACCGTCGCGCCCAAAGGCTACAAAGGGCCGGAGCAGAACGCATTGGGGAACTTGCTTGTGCTGTTTTTGCTCCTTGGCATATTTGCTGGAGTGGCATTGGACTGGCTGTGGATCATTGGAAAAGAAGACTTTTAAATGATCGGACAACAAAATTTCATTGTATTTAGGTGATTTGTTGGTCATATGAAAATTGAAGTAATGCATTCTTGATTATTAAAAGATACATGTAAACAAAAGCTATTCTCTATCGATTTTATTCCTGAATCTTAAAGAAAGGTTAAGTTTAAAAAGAAAAGAAATTAATAGGGTCATATCCAAATGTCACTGTGAATCCAAACAAAAAACAGAGGTGGTAGTTTAAATTTGGCCTACTAGATTTGCTTTTAGCTTTTACTAGTATTTTATGCATTACATTTGATAAAGCATTTTAAGGTTATCTGCGCAAATCACTCATCCAATCTCACTTTTAACTTGGATGTTAAGATTACGGAAGTCTGTGATTTGGTTGGGAAGTGCTCGACCTCAGGTTGGGTTTGGATAAAAGCAAAACTGGATTTTCTAGAAACTTGGTAGAATCTGACCGACTCTGATCGGGGCTTTAAAATATTGATATTGGGAGCTTCTAATATTGAAAATGTAGCTAATGTTGAGTTAGATATGACCCTAAGGTCTGGTGGGAAGTGGTAGAACAAAAAGAGGCAGGTTCAAAAGGAAAAGATGGCTTTTATTGATATCGGTGAACTAAACCTAGGCTACAACTGTGATGAGCTACGAAATAAGCTAAGATAACATGATATAGATGATTGTTTGTTGACCCTTGGATGAAGAGAAATGAGGCAGGTCGTGCTTTTTATAGTGGCAGGGGCCAGGGGGACTTGGCATTCAATGCTCCGACAGTCACTCTTTTACCACTTCAATGCTCGGTAAATATAGCTGTTGGCTCCTCCATTAAGTATTTGGTCAATATAGCTGTTGGAGCATCATGGGGAGAGTCAAATGTGACTATTGTAGTATGAGTGAGCTGCTTACCAGGTCCCTTGATGGCATGGGCAGGTGCTTCATTAAAGAAACCGACTTTGAAGTGAGTTTCATTAAAAGACTCGGTTGGGTCTTCATTGAATGTCCTGGCAGCAATTTCTTTTGCCTTCAAACTCGAGCAGGTTGTGCGGTAATTGAGAGACACTTGCTGCATTTTGAAGAAGTTCGTGAATGGGTCCTTTAAGGTTTCCTTGGCAGCCCCCGAGCAAGTATAGAATTTTTCCCGAGCGAAATTATGGCTAAGTTTCGAGGTGGCCTCTGCTGCTGAGTTTGTGTTGCCGTTGAGTTGGCTATTGCAGGTCTTTGAGATGGTCGGATCAGGTGGCCATATTGGCGAGAAAACATTAGGTCCCGCCCCCAAAGAAAGACCTCGTCCTCGAGGTCGGAATCCAAGCTCTTTCGGTATGTTGCGTTGGCTGCCTCGAAATGGACTGTAGAACCTTGATCATACACGCGAGTTGCTGCCTCGGTTGGTCTACTGTAAGGCCTTAGGTCAGTAATGTCGATTGAGCTTGTTAAGTCTTCGAAAGTTGCCTTCTTGGTAGCGAACATGCTGCCCTTGTGGTGTTGCGCTGGTTTCGACAGCTTGTGTGACCTTTGCTTGGTGTTGTGCTCAGAAGACTTTGTGATGCAACGCGGATGGGCAAACAAGTACGATAGGTGTCAACAGTTCGTTGATTCCGCAGAATGCCAAGAAGTTGACGGGATAGGTAAATCAATAACTTGTTGATTCCGCAGAATACCGAGAAATTGATAAGCAAGATTCGTTAATTTCAATAGAAATACCGAAAACTTGACATTAAAGGGAAAACCCTAATTTTGTTTATTCAATATCAAAAAGCCGTCTTACAAAATAATGAAAATTAGTTTATATAGGCCTAAATTGTAACCAAATTAAATGGCCCAAAACCGACTTAATTGGGCCGCATCATTTTGAAAGACTTTTACTTCTCCTTGTGCTTTTTCGATAATAAGGGATGAGTCTAACCTTCTCCTGATCTGATGGTGTTGAATTCTTATCAACGGCATAGTCCAAAAGGCCGATGTCTTCATGGTTGCCCTTGAAATGCGGGTGGTAGTACTTTTGAATGGGCTACACCAACATCTTAGGCGATGCCTTCAAGGGCTCCGGATCAAGGACAATGATGCTCAGCTTGTGACTCCTTCTCAAGTTGCCTTCACTACTACAGATTAGTTATTTAACAGCGCTTTTTTTGCCCTTTAACAGCGCTTCTTGAAGCGTTGTTGAAACAAGTACTGTTGTTAATCACTGATATATTACAGTGTTTTTTTTAAAACAGCGCTGTTGTTTGTAAACACTTTTAACAGCGCTTAAAATAGAAAAAGCGCTGTTGTAAATGACAATTTTTGACAGCGCTTAAAAAAATAAGCGCTGTTGTATAGTTAAAAATTTAAATAATTAGAAAATAAAAAAAATAAAATATTTTATATAAAACATAAAAAAAGTGTTATTTTTAACAGCGTTTAAAACATAAAATATACAACAGCGCTTTTTTATATTTAAGCGCTGTTGTATGTTGACATACAACAACGTTTTTCGTATTTAAGCGCTGTAAAATCTTAATTATTTTTAAAAAATTAAATCGATATTATTAAGAATTTCTTTCTTTAACAGCGTATATTATAATATTTTCGGGGATTAGCCATTTTTGAAATTTAATAATAATTAAAACCGCTTTAAAGGCAATCAATTTTGATTATAAATTCTTTTTATTTATTATTTAAATCGTAATTTTACAATGAAATTGAAATCGATTTTAAGTTTCGATTTTTTTACAAAAATTATCAAATAAAAAATTATGGACCAAAACCCTAGCCTTCGTCCTGAACTTGTCTCATTGCCCGTCTTGAATTTGTCTCAGTCATCGTCTTGAATTTGTCATATTACCCTCGACATTATCAAAAAATTCGACAAATCTGCAAAAAAATAACAGTGTTAATATCATGGTGTTAATATAAAATGAAGCAAAACATAAAAGCTTAACAACAAAAAAAGGTGTTTATCCTTACTGGAATCAGTGAAGAACTAAAATAATTTTGACACAAAAATCTCAATGTAAAGTTTGATATATATAGAAAGATTGTAGCAGGAAGTTTGGGCGCGTAATTAAAAATTCCGAAATTTTAAATATGGAATGTGGACCATTAGATTATTTTAAGCAACGATTGGGATTAAAATCTGCGCGAAACTGAGTCGACCAATCAGGTCATTTCTTTCTTTAACAGCGCTTAAAAATATATAAACGCTGTTAAAGAGTATTTTTTTAAAGAAATTCAAATTAAAAAACTTTCAACAGCGCTTATCATGTTTAAGCGTTGTCGTATACTATTTACAACAGCGCTTAAACATAATAAGCGATGTTATAAACCGTTGATATTTGTTTTGTTTTTTCTTCGGAATTTATTGATTTTTAAAAAACAAATTTAGTTGAAAATTTGATTGATGAAGCTAATAACTCATTTACTTAAAAAATAATTATTGACTTGCATTTTTGTTGGGTTTTGATTAATGAAAAGTATAGCTGATCAAAAATGTATATTGTTCAACCAATTGCTTAGTAAAGAGACACAGTACAAACTTTTATATGACAATGATTTCAAATGCTTATATATATTCTCATGATAATTTAAAAAAATTGAATTTTACTTATTGAGTTTTTAAATTCTTAACTTAACAAAAAACTTTAAAATATATTACCTGATTTTTAAAACTTAAAAATACTAAAAAGATGTCTTTTACAGAGCTTTTACAAGGAATAAGCGCTGTAATATACACATTTTTTGATTTAAAATTATTAATTATAAATTTACAACGTTTATTTTAATTTAAACGCTGTAAAAAGTAATTATTTTATTATTAATTTTAATATATATTAAAGTGTTTATTTATTTAAACGCTTTATAATTAGGGTTTGGATTAAGGGTTAGGGTTCGGGGTTCAGGGTTTAGAACCCTAATTACGATAGCGCTTTTTTAAATTAAACGCTGTTATAAATCAGTTTATAATTTGAAACGATGTTATAAACATGATAAATTAGTCATAATATATACACCTCCAAGCACAATAGTTGGCAACATCACTTGGACAAAATATTACCATACATGCCATACCCATGTCATATCCCTCCCAAGCATACATGCCATCCCTCCCAAGCATACATGTCATCTTATGATAGGATCGCTCTATATCATAAAAATACAAGTAGTTCAACTAGCAAAACAAACTAATGTTCTAAATCAGAAAACTTCAAAATCAAATGTCTAACAATAATAACTAAGTTTCCTTATATAGGGAAACAACAAAACTCTAAAACAAAAATAATAAAATATTCGAAAAGAATGGAAAAATACTAAAAATTCGAAATAAAATAGTAAACGACCGAATTTGCCCAAAAAACACCATACCTCACGAGCTTGTGATTTCTGACGGCCTCGTCGTTCTCTTCGAAACGAGGTATTATGGACCCAATTCTGACGGCCTCATCGTTCTCTCGAAACTGCTAAAATGCACCTCTAACGTGCACCTTCTTAGGGTGATTCTTTTTGTTGTTCAATTCTGACAGCCTCGTCGTTCTGTATCAAGAGCATTATTATTTTTACTTCGTTTCAAAAAAATTAAATAAAACTCTGTAGTACACACATTCATTATTTTTAGACAGCGCTTATAATAAAAGCGCTGTCATATAGTAATCACATCGCTTCAAGGTATAAGCGCTGTTGAAAGTCTTAATTTAGACAGCGCTTATAATAAAAGCGTTGTCGTATACTATTTACAACGCTTTTCATGTAAGTTCTGTCTAAATTAAGACTTTCAACAGCGCTTATACGTTTAAACGCTGTTAAAAGTAGACCTTTACACAGCGCTTATATGAATAAGCGCTGTAGTAAACTTCTGACAGCGCTTCTTCATAAAACGCTGTGTTTATTTACCTTACAACATCGCTTATTAATTTCAGCGCTGTTAAAAGTGTATTTTTTTACAGCGCTTATTTACAAGCGCTGTTAAATAACTATTCTGTACTAGTGCTTGGTCATTTTGGTACTAGGCGCATGGTTGCTTGCTGCAAAGTTTGTCCAAAGTATACCATCGGTCTTAAGTGGAAAATCAGGTTAGGCGCATGTGAGCATGTTAGATGATTGTGGAGATTTCAAATCTGTTAGGGTTACTGATATACTTTCAAATATGTTTATTTCATATTTTTTTAAATCTATCTTTGACTGTCGCAGGATGACACCTTAAATAAGAAAATTGAATGGCATAAAGGAGAGGATGAACCTTCACTCAACGTCTGTTATGCGTGCCCCTGCTACTCTCAGTCCAACGCCACCATTAGAAAAGCATCTTAAAGTAATACTTCGCAAGAAACCTCCTGCCAAGCAAGCTCCTACCAAGCCATCTCCTACCAAGACAGCTCTCGTCAATGCTAAATCCTCCTTCCAAACCAATGCTAAATCCTACGGAACCTGTCCCTGCTTCACCAACTCACCAATCCATAGTTAGTCCTATCCATCTACTAAGTCCACGTTGAAGTCCTAGATTCAGAAGTATATTTGCCTCTCACCCAAACACATTCATTGGCAAATCTCTACCCAAAAAACTAAGAAACAATACCCCTTCAATCCTGCCATCGATTTTAAATTTGGATGTGGGCTGAAAATTTTATTTTGGCCCATTTGGCCTGGTTTCGAGATGAGCTCGATTATTTTCAATATTTGACGTGTCGAGCTCTATCAACAGATATTATGGCTCGATGAGCTCAACCCGAGCAAGTACAATTTTTTTCAAGCCGGGCAGTTACAATTTTTTCAAGCCGAGCAGTTACAATTTTTTTTCGAGCCGAGCTCGAGCAGGATGGTACTCGGCTGGACTCGACTTGTTTACACCCATATCCATCCCTCTTAACTCAAGAATTCAACTTTTCAAAATATAAATCTTACCTTATTTCCCTCTCGACCTCTGATTAAGAACACCTTTTGTTCCATTGCCACCTCCAAGTATCGATGTTGCCCCTGATCGGTCGATAATTGGATCGATTATTTGCTCCTTATATTATGAACTTTGTCTCGTTGCTCGACTCATTATTTTTATTTGATCCATTTATTTGTGATGAAGAGTTTATTTATCGAGATATGTGCTTTGTTGTATTATGGAAAGAAAATGGTTCAAAAGAGTGAAGAAATCAACGTATATGAACTGGACAGCTAGACCATGACGTCTTCTTCAGTTTGTAGAGAATGCATATGATGTTCGAATGAAACTGTCCATACATCATTGGAAAGCTGATTCAAATATCTACAACTTTCTAGTTTACTTTGAAGTCAAATTCCAAGGTTTAAAGGGTCAAATGTGCATTTTCAAATGAAACATTAGTCACCTCGGTTCTCCTCATTTCACAGACCCTCCCGAGGCACCCGAGGTACCTATTTGGTATTGGCCTCTTGATCCTCTGGTCCTAATCGAGGCATCATTTCCTGTCGATGAGGTCCGGTCCCTCCGGTCCTACCCGAGGCATCCGACCCTTTTGACCTACACTATATAATTACATTTTCGGAATTTTAGAAAGGAAGGTGGTTTGTAAGAAGAAAAAAGGGACAAAACTAAAGAGAAAGAGACAGCCTTTATTCTCTCGAAGAATCCAAAGGTGTTTTAGACTTTAGTTTCATAGATTTAACTTTGATCAATTGTTATCGTACTTTTAATATTTCGTCTATGGATTCCTTTACAATATATTGTGAGTAGCATCTTTTTTTTTTGTGAGTAGCATCTTGTTTCAAGGTCCAATGAACCTTGTTTGATGTATTCGAAACTCATTATGTCAGCTTAGATGATTTGTGTTCTTACTCATACTTTGATAACAATGCATGCTAAGTGTCTGATAAAATGCTTGTGTGAATATAAGATGCTCTAGGTTTCATATAGGAATATAGGAATTTGGAGTAATCATTGAGTAAGACTATCTAATTGTTTAGTAACTACGAAAGTAGCATTAGAGATTAGAGAGTAGGCTTTTGCTTTATCCGATCTTTCACATTGATCACCATAACGGAAGTTTGTGATTAATGTGATTGTATCGAGCAAGTCAACAAATCGGAAGAGCGAGACTTGAACTATATGAAATCAATACTCAAACTTGGCGAAATCTTGTTTTGAGTATTGATTTAATAGTCAACTCCGAATCATTAGACATTTCATTATATTGCTCTTATTATCATTGTTTTGATGCATTAGAGAAGGAAAATTGGACATTGAATTTTTTTATTGGATTGTAACTATTTTGATTACTCGTATTATCTATCCTCCCAAAACAAAAAAATAAAAAAATAAAAAAATTAAAAAAACATTGATTTTGAGTTTGCTAGTTTAAAGCTAAATCTTATATAATGCACAAGTTTAAGTTTGCTCCTTGGACGACCCGAATACTTCTGTTTATAAATTATTTTTGAATTGCATTGAAATCTCTTATGTTGTATTTATTTCGATGGAATGGAATGACATTGGAATGCAATCAATAAGAGAATGGAATGACATTGGAATGGAATGAATAAGAGAATGGAATGAAGTGGAATGATCATTCCATTCCTACGTTTACTTGCTCAACAATTACATGACGTAATGGATGACGTAATGGAATGATCTTGACTATTTAACAAAACAATTTTTACAAAAATAAGAACAGTATTTAAACAAACCAAATTAACATCCTTCCAATATTATATTCCGGATAAGAATACAAAATACATAGATAGGTAGTAAAGAGGGTCTCTTCGCGTAGCCACTTGTAAAGATTGTCTTACATATACTTAACTGAAAATAGAAATAGACGACAAGTTAAAGTTTCAAACATCAAAACACCCAGTTAACATATAAATCCTGGATACTTTATAGAAATACACCATGTAAACGGACTTTTACATACAAAATAATCATCCAATTCTTTTGAAACATGTGAATGTTGTAAGATGATAACATATTCACCAAAAAATGCACATTCCATCCCACTGAAAGTATATCAAAATTGATAAATGAAAAGCCAGATTAATATCCGAGAGTGAATATCCTTGATAAATGAAAATATCAAAATCTATTAAGCAGAATAGTAGCACTAGTTCCAACATTGTTCTTAATAATGATCCAATCACACAGTTTTTATCAACGTATCACAACACCTACATTACCTTATAACGAAAAACTACAAGTCCAGTACCTTGTTGTCCTTCTCTACGTTAGCTTTAGAATCTCTAGTCCGGCCAAAGATCTACATGAAGCAGTTAAAAATAAGGTCAATAACACCTCTATATGTTAGTCAAACACAAATATATATGTTGCATGAACATCCTCCGATCAAACAATCCATCCAAAATGAAATTTAACCAGACAATACTCATTAGATTCTCATCTCCAATCAGTTAAATTTTTTAGATAAAAAGCATAAAATACATTAATCAAACTTGAAAAACAAGGAGTCGTTCGGGGAAAGGAAGATGAACGACCAAAAGCGATGACAGGTTTGTGGAGTTGAGGTCAACCGAGTGAGGGGTGAAGGAGATCGAGATAACGAAGGAATGAGACGAGCAGTTTTTAGAAGGAATGGATCTGTACTGTGTATTTTGGATGGAATGCTTTTTAGTGAATTTGGGCCGAATGGAATGAAGAAGGAATGACCCATTCCATTCCTTTGTGCCCAAGTAAACGGGTTATTATTTCATTCTGGGCTAAATGTACATTCCATTCAAGTAAACACAACTTTAGTCACTGAATTTAAAGTACATAAATACGCAACGTCAAAATGACGTCGTTGTCGGGAGTACACATAGTCTTCTCCACCTCAGCTACCCCGCATTATTTCAGACGAAACTGATGAGAATCCATCCCCCACAAGAATATGGCAATTCTGAATCTTACGAAACCCCTCTGAGCATTAGATGCAGCAATGAAGAGACAATTGATGCATGCATCTTTATCTTAAGCTTTATTATGAGGGTTTTTAGCAAAACCACCCGTCCAATACATCGATCTGAACAAAACCACGCTCCTTTTTTTAAATAACAACCATTCAATTCAAATTTTATATAGTGCAGCCACCTCGTCAATTTTGTATAGTGCAACCATTCAATTCATATTTCGTTACTATTTTCGTTAAGTTTAAGTGTTGACTTTGTTAACCACTCACTAATCCATATTTTGACAAAATCCAGAAATCCACTATGTTGTATTGGAATGTGTAAATTATATTGTATTTAAATAATAATAAAAGATAATCAAGGTTCCAAACTATAAATGTCAAGTGTTTTGCGTTAAGGAAAAGTGTTGGTGATGTGTAACACAGGTGGGCCAATAAGAATGATAGTAATTAATAGCTCATCGATTCCAAAGAATAGCATGATGGTAACAGGATATCAATCAATAACTCGTAGCTTTTGTAGAATGTCGAGAAATTGACAAAAAAGTATTATTGATTTAAAACAAATACTGAAACTTTACAAAGAAGGAAACCCTAATTATTGTTAGGTGAATTCCAGAAAACTGCCCGAGTAATATGCATATATAATTAATGAAATTCAACGCTATATTACAAATCTGCATTTCACAACCTCTATAAATTGCGCCGTTAGCATTTCACCACCGTCTACCATACCATTTAACGTTAGTATACACGCGCGGATTAAGCGCGTTGATCTAAATTATTTAGGGTGAATTTCAGAAAACACCTATATAAACCCATAATTGCAGAACACTATCTCTTTACTAATTGTTTCGTTTAAACTATAAAGTTATCTTAACTGTAATCTATATGATTTAATGGTAAAATATCCATGCTAGTTGATGACTAAATATTCAAAACAGCAAGTTAAGTATACTTTCACATATATTAAAGGGTTTATTATGCCGAAACACCCATAAAACTGCGGTTTACCCAAAAACACCCATAAAAGATGGCGTGATATTTAGTTCGAACGATCTTTTTAAAAAACCTATTAGGCAGTATGCATTGCGAAGTGGTGGAGATTATTATTATTTTCACAATGATTGATGAAAAATATCAATATATTGTGTTAACAGATGTGACCTTCCGATTCATGATCGACAGAAATGTGGTTACGCTGTTAATAACTGTGGTTTCAAAGCGTTAGGTAGTAAAGTATCGGAAGATGGAATATTTCAATTAAAGGAATTTAATAGGAAGCATGACTATGGCTGGCATAAAAAGAACATGAAGTTAAGTTCTGACTGGTTAGTTGATTAGTTTGAGGATTTTTGGGATGATCCATCTTGGAAACTGTCTGCATTCAATGAAGATGTGATGAAAAAGGTTGGAGTCGAGAATACATACAGTCAAGCATGGAAAGCTAGATTCAAAGCTATGGTTAAGATTCACGGTGATGCGTGAAAATAAAATTCAAGGATTTATGATTATTCGGGAGCCGTTGTGAAATACAAAGCAGATTCGAGGGTTTATGTTAAAGTTGATAACTTGTAGCTAGAGAGACTACTTTTTCAAAGTGTATATGTTAGTTTCAAAGCATGTATCAAAGTTTTTATAGACGGTTGTAGACCCATTTTATAGGTTGGTGTGTCCTTTGCGAGGAGCAAACACTGATTAGGTACTGGTTGCAGTGGTAAGGACGGTAATAATAAGATTTTTCCAATTGCGTTTGCTGTTCCGCGAGTGGAGAAGTGCGATATTGGGGTTGTGCGACAAACATTTATGTCGGATCGACAAAAGGTATGACTACTAACAATGATTACATTAACTTCATTAGATATTGTCAAACTAATTTAGCTCAGTATACTTTGAAGAGTCTAAAAGAAGATTTTAACGACATTGTCCCCTCGAATAAATAAGAGTTAGCTGAGGCATATGTACAGTAACTTCAAACAGTAGTGGCCTGGGAGTGCTTTAAAGGATTTGGTTTGGGCGGCTACTATGAGTATTAACGAATGAGCTTTTAATAATTTTATGAGTCAGAATCCAAGTTTTTGGTCAAGAGATCAGTTAGTGCCTGATACGAAGAGTGACTTTGCTTAATAACATTTAAAAAAAGCTTAATCCAATGGCCATCTTTTGGTTTCAATTTTATTATTGTAAATAACTTTTAATAGATTCAATACCGTATGTGAAAATAAACGTGGATTACTGGAAACTTAGCAAGCTACATGCCAATTTTCATCATAAGCTACAAACAATATTTCTTTATATTCGTTACATGCCCTTCCCGTCATAAGGTAATGTTGTCATTTTCCGCTGGTAAAAATATGTTGCACGACAATGATCTCTCACCAACACTTTTTTGCTCCGAACCAGGCCACGCATCTTTCTTTTACAAATTAGGCACGTAAAAATTCAAATTGGTACATGAATGCCCAAGAATGGTTTTGTAAATTCCTTTTCGCCACTTGTAGTGATGGGTCGAATAATTTCATGACTCGACCAGTTGAAGGATCTGACTGTGCAACTTTCCATTGCTTACAAGAATGCCACCTGAAGGAGAAATTATTCTTCGTTCCATTTGATCTGCAGCAAGATTAAGCTCGCTTCCATCCCAGTCCGAGACCTGAGTCAAAATGACACTGATCAGACACATATCTCAATCTCTAGTAGTACCTTTAACTCCATGGGAAATTATGCATTAAAGAATCAGTAAAGAAGATAACCATGCTATCAAAATTTGACATAATACCTTTCCTCCAGCTTCGAGGACACAAATGACTCCAACAGCATGATCCCAAGCCTGCGTCATATATTGAAGAATCAAGCCGTTCATAGGAGAGATTTAGCTAAAAAAATTACAGATTATAAGAGTACCTTGATAGTTTTTTCAGCTTTGTTTCGCTGAATGAAGACTGATGCCCTGCCTGATGCGACCATTAAATACTTGCACAAACTGCACATAACAAAGAGTACATTTGACCTTCGATAGTCAAAAATCACGTTAAAAAATAAAGTTTGAATGCGTAACAATTATGTAAAAACCTTCCACAGCAGGTAGGCACGAGGCGGATCTCTCCATCACCAACATTATCATGATCAGTTGTCGTGCTGAACGCAGAAGAGAGTGGTATAAAATCCCAAGTTTGACTATCTGAAATGCAAAACCGAGCATCAGGTACTGAACTATGGCCATCAACAGCGCATTTGGACCATAGATCAGTGATCTCCGGATTTCCACTGATACTATTAGTTAATCGCTTTGTCCATGTTCCACACCCGATGTGAGACACCATAATAACTCCCGATCTACTGGCAGTACTGTCAGAAACATTGTCCAGCCAGTTAGGGCATCCCATAACCCCTAAAACAATCTCTCCATCCACTACAAGAGCCAAGCCTACCTAGAATATTTAAATATAGATAATTATATGTTGCGCTACTTGTCATATATTTCACACCTCGGCTATCAAAATGTTAAAAAGGCTCAGAACATTATAAAGCAACTTAGGTCTTACACTAGCATTTTTAAGGAGCTTTTCAAAGTTCTGACGATACAAACAGATGACTAGAAAGAGGAGCGAGAGGGAGCATGATTAATAAAGAGATAGATGACAACATACCACATACAAAGCTTCATTCCCTTTCAAAAACCCTTTAGTCCCATCGATTGGATCCAGTACCTGGATGAGATTAATCAGGAGATCAGTGAGCATAACATAGTTTCAAACAAGGCTTGAAATTGCAAGTACTATTTACACTATTTCTTACAGTGATTGGATATTAGAAGACTGACTAGAGCAATATAGGTGAATGACTTATCCTAAGAGACCAGTAAACAATATCGTTCTACGAATGACAGTTGCAAACTGCGCTTTATTAGTTTCATATGTAATCTACCGTACATCATATTATATTTTGTATGGGGAGCAGTTTAATACGTAAACAAAAGATAGGATTGTACCCAATATGTGGCTGGAGTGGCTCCGAACACATATGCATCCTTTCCACCTCTATCAATGGCTTCCAAAACAATGGTTTCTGAAAGTGATTCGTCACGAATATTTGATTTATCAGCAACCTCGCTCACAACCATATTCACGAGATTATTCTTAATCAAGAAAGACGAATCCTCTTCAGCCACCAACGGGATTGTCGGAAACAATTTACCCAACTCTGTCATCACAAGGCATCAAAATTCAAAATCTTCTTTTAAACAACTAATCATGTTAATCAAGAAATGGATTCGGTGACATAATCGACAATGAGGACAAAACCTAATTGAAAGTTTGTGATTTGAATCTCCATTTACCCAAGCTGATCAGCGCCTGGACTCCAAAATCAGCAACAGTAACTGGTGTCTGATCACTCTTCTCAAGAACCCGCTTATCATTTGACAAAAGGGATGCTTTGACCTATAGACACAAAAATTAACAGATTGTTAAACATAAACCGAAAATTTTAAAGTAACTCATACATCTAATTGAAAGACATGATCTTTGACATATTTGAGACATGTTGGAACACTAAACGAAGCTTACATCAACGCAAAGCCGGCAAGCTCTCTCAACGGCATCCACAGCTGCTTCCAGCTCTCTGTAATAACCCACCTTCGTCTCCAGAAAGGGGAGACTCGAAGACCTAAAAATTGAAACTTGAATGAAGAATAAAATTACCCAAATCGTAAATCGACGAGATGGTTCAATGATAAGGAGATTGTGAGCTGCAGCAACCTCGTAGCACATATACGCATTCGATTAAACGGGTTGCGAATACGGGTTGAAATCCAATTGCGATTGAAGCCGAGATGGTTTAGTTGGCTGCCGGAGTGAAGTAGATGAATTTGAACATCCATCGCGGCAGATGTGAGCTACGATGGGTGTCGACCAGAGTCGACAAATCAAGGATAAACCAGCGGCTCAATTGAATTTTAAAAAATCCCTCTTCATTTTTGTTATCATATTCACTCTTAATAATAATTTGGGTTTAGATTAAGAGGATATTATATTTGTGAGACAGAATAATTAATTTTTAATTATCGATTTGATTTATATGACGGGTGTGATTAAAATGATTTTAATTTAATAGGTCGGTTGGATTTGCAAAAATATATGGCGGTTGATTTGATGGTTATTTTTTAATTTAAGTCTCATCTATTAGATTATTAGTTGTCAACAGTGGTGATTATGTCTCAAGTCTCACAAAAATATAAGGGTCCTCCTTAATTATTTCCCTAATAATTTTTTAAAGATCCTCATATCCAATTTTATCAAATGTTAGTATACAACATTTTGAAATCCAATTTTATCAAATGTTAATATAAAACATTTTGAAATCATTAATACTTCATTATTGCAATATAAATATTTCAACCACGCTCCAAAAGGGGTGATCAAATGGTAAGCATGTAGGTCACACTAAGTGCTTATATTCGAACCTCAACTCCAACACACATTTAGTTTAAAAACCCTAAGGGTTTACTTGTGCTTAATGTTGGATTTTTTTGAAAAGAAAACATCAATCGTTGCCCTTTAGATATGCACTAAGTAAACTCGTGATTTAGCACAATAATTAAATATTAAAATACTTTAGTCAAACCTGCGCAATATTGAGGTAAAGGCAACCTATTCTAATCTGCACCATATTAAAACAAAAAAGACTGATATATTGAACATTGAATATCTGTACGGTTGCAACCTAGACTAATTTTTTAAGAAACCATCACTTTATTTATAATGATTGATAAGGCACTTTTGTATGCCGTTTTAGGCCCTTTACATTATATGTATTTGTAACATTTTAAGTATAAGATTACGCTTTTGGTGTAGTTTTGTATTTCAGGTTTATCAGAGAAATTAGAATGAATGCAACAAGAAGGCTGAATCTTTGGTGAAAACAACAAGATGACTAGAACCGGAAAAACAGAGGAGCACGCGAGTTGTGTCGCGTAGAGGCAAAAAGATGACGTCAGCAATCAGCGAAAAAATCGGAAACAATGACGTCAGCATGCGCGAGAATATTTCCTAAGCTGAATATTAGAAGATAAAGATGATTTCCAGATATTCTCTTGCCTATTTTATTACGGAAACCCTAGAAGGCAAGACTATAAATACAACGCATGAAGGAAATCACAAGAGAGCCGCCCTAGAGCCGAGAGCCGATTTTAGAGAAGAAAGATGCATGAGCTGCTGACGCGCAGACCAGACTCGACAATCAGATTTGTTCTTGTTATTTTAGTTGTTCAAACATAAACCTTGAGATGTATTGACGAGCATGTCGTTGAGTGCTGCAAATTTATCTCAACTCTCCTACTTAGTATAGTATTGGCAAGCTAGGGTCGAATCCACAGGGAGCGGTGAGAAGTCGTCTTTTGATCTACAATCTAAAACTGGGGTTTGTGAGTAAACAAAAAAAAGAAAGAAACTGTCGCGCAAGTAACACTGGCGCGCGTCAGAAAGCAGTTATAAAGAAGTTAATAAAAACACAGAGATGAGCTCGGTTCAGATTCTTTACTATGAATTCCTATGTTTATTATTGGTCACAAAAGATACATGATATAATGTTCACGTAGGTTAAGGTCCGGTCAAAGCTTAATAACCTACACATACATTCCGGTCAAAGTCCGTATGATATTATTACTCGGTCTAGTCTAATTAATCACGAATCCGGTCAAGGTAGTGATCAACTATTCTAGTGTTACTCCTATCATTCACAGTCACGTACTCTGATAGTTTAACTATAGATAACAGATTCTACAACTAAGTCTGCGGTGCAAGGCTTCGCTTAATTGTCTAACCTAATTATCATGCAATTGAGCTTGGAATAATAATACTAAACTTATCATGCAATTAAGAACAAAACCTCAAAACATGTCATTCATAGATCTGAATCCAAACCGAATTCAGTAAGTTAGCTAGACATACTGAATGTATACATCTCAAGAATTAATATTAAACAACTAAAGTAACAAGCAAATCTGAGTGACGCGTCGTCTGCTGCGTCGGCAGCTCGCGCGCAGCTCTCGCAGCTAGGTCTGAATTCCCTCTGAGTCCGCCTCTCTCTATTTCGCATTGGTCTCGCTCTAGGGCGGATGGATGGCTGCATGTCTCTAGCTTTGTATTTATATGCTTCATCTAGGGTTCCTAAATTCAAACTAGGAAAGAGATAATCTTATTTCTAAAATAGATAATCTTAGATTTCTAAGTTAGATAATCTTAGATTCCTAAGTTCAAACTAGGAAATAGATAATCTTAGATTTCTAAGTTCCAACTAGGAAATAGATAATCTTAGATTTCTATCTTTATCCCTAAAATCTCGCATAAAATATATTCTGCAGTTGACATCTTCCATTACGAATCTGAAGTTGAAGTAAACTAGAGAGTTGTAGCCCTTTGAGTTAGCTTTTCATCCATATAAAGTTCGTTTCCATCCGATCAGTAAATCATTCTCGGCATCCTTACGAAGCAGCAAAGGTCGAAACTGCCTTTTCCGGTATAATGCTCTAAAGTATGGCCTTTTAGCTCGTTTTCAACTTGTGGTCCACTTATTCCCTGAAATATAAAACTACACAAAAAGCATAATCTTATACGAGAAAATATACAAACAAGCATAGTGTAAAGGACATAAAATATCATATAAAAGTGCCTTATCATGTATACATTCAGCATGTCTAGCTAACTTACTGAATTCAGTTTGGATTTTGATCTATGAATAATATGTTTGAGGTCTTGTTCTTAGTTGCATGATATGTTTAGTATTATTACTCCAAGCGTAATTGCATGATAATTAGGTTAGATAGTTAAGCGAAGCCTGACCTTAATTATAGAATCTGTTATCTATTGTTGAACTATCAGAGGTACGTGACTGTGAATGATTAGGAGTAACACTAGAATAGTTAATCACTACCTTGACCGGATTCGTTGTTAGTTAGACTACGCCGAGTAATAATATCATACGGACCTTGACCGGAATGTATTTGTAGGTTATTAAGCCTTGACCGGACCTTAACTTACGTGGACATTATATCATATATCTTAGTGACCAATGATAAACATAGAGTTCATAGTGACAAGTCTGAACCTGCGCAATATTGAGACAAAGGCAACCTATTATAATCCGCACCATATTGAAATAAAAAGACTGATATATTGAACATTGAATATCTGTACAGTTGCAACCTAGACTAATTTTTTTAAGAAACCATCACTTTATTTATAATGATTCGAAAAGTCCAAATCATGGCAAATACAATGCAAAGTGAGCATGACCCTCAAGCGCCAACTGTGAGTTATAGAATCCCATCATTTAAAACGCCGAACAAGTTATTAACTCCGCTCACCTAATAAAATGAGGTAAAACACCACTTGAGAAATAGTTCTAAAAAGACTATAATCTAACAAACAAAAACATAAAAATATTCTAAATAAAACTATCATCCAAGGATCTAATATGTTGCGGTTGAACACGATGGTCGGTATTGAAATCATCCATGGTACGTGGGAAAGCATTAGTTCGGGTTGCAGGATTGGGAATCCTAAGATGGTCTGGAATAATCACATGACGAGCAGCTGCTGGGCAAAGCTTGCACGTCATACATTCATGTATCACTAGTGCACATGCAATAGCTGCTTGATTTTGAGCTGGATAAACTTGTTGGAAGCAAGCCTAACATGAATTTAGAATACCAAGCCGACTACGGATCATATCAGTAGGGACCGAATTTTCATTGCTTGTAAGAAGCTCAACGCAAGGATGAGATGTTCGAATAAGATGAACTCTATTACTTAAAGAGTCATCTCTGGGTAGTATGTTGGCAAGGGTATATTCTAATTCCTTTAAGGGGTAGGAAGTGGGAACACAAATGATCATATCACATTGGAGTGTTCTTTTAGTATTGCGGATGATAGCACCGGCCTTACATTGACCCTGTTAGAGAGGAAAGCAATGTCAAGAGCAAGGTCATTCTCAGGAGGCCGCCAAGCACACCATATGTCTATGAGAGCATGTTCACTTGGTCTAAGAAGCCTTAGGACAACCATAGTTAGATTATTATTAGAAGATGGTGTGTATGGGACTCGAATACGAGGGACCATGCGATGAGGCCAGTTCAAAATTGCCTTACGCTAATACGGAAGATGCTGACCATGAATGGCAGAGTTACGAGAGCTTTCCAAATCTCCCATAAAGAGCACATATCGATCCCTTTTGCAAGATGATCAATGAAATTGTGTTTGCGACCAGTAAGCTTTAATAGCCCAATCCCCTTCGGAAAAAAGGACGAATGATCTCAGTGGAAGGTTTCTTACAACAAACACATCTTGAGCCAATATAAATCTCCAATTGCATTACATTATCATCGGTTAGAATAATATTATGATAAAGTTTCCAAATAAAGCATGAGATCTTTGTAGGGATTAAAGGAGTCCAGATGCTTTTAGCCCAATTTAGGGCGGAAAACTTAGTTTGGAGTGAGTTGAAAAATATTTTTGTAGAAAAAGCTCCATCAGGGGACACTTTCCACCTAATGTGATCAACTCTGCTAGAAAGTTGAATATTCATAAAGATTGCTCGAGTAGCTTCTAGAATAGCACCTAAAAAGGTTTGAGCTTGTCCTCCATTGACTAGAACATCTATTATCTTTTCACGCCGAATACAAGACGGAGCAGGCGAGCAACGACCCCGAGCCGGTCACAAATATCACTCATCAAAGTGTCCCCCTTCCCAATATGCCACACCACCTGCTCTCATACACTCTCGATCAAGTGAGAAATAACATTTCATAAGGGTGATCCCCGCAGCCCAAAATAAAGCGTGTTTTAACATAGCGAGTCCATAGAGTATTTCTCGTAATATAGTTTCATGCTAGTTTCCCATGCAATGCCAACATAACCGATTTAACTTGTCGGATTCCTAGCCCTCCGGTTACTTTTGGGATACAAATGCAACCTAGTCTAATAATGAGACAAAAAAAATTATATATTGAACATTTGTCACTCCCTCGGACCCATAATTTACGTCTCATTTAGTTCAAAATGTGGTTTTAAGAAATGAAAGAAAAAATGAATAAAATAAATAATTGTAAGTTGAGGAAAAAGAAATAATTTGATAAGTAATAAATGATGAAAAAAGAAGAGAGAAGAGAGAAGACAAATATGTGATAGAAAATTTAAGAAGGCATGTCTTTAATGGTAAGATTTGTAAATGGGATGAAAATTTTGAAACATCAAAAAAGAAAACAGAACATTAATAAAGGGGCAAAAATGTATTATTCAGCAACCTAGTCTAATATGCACCATATTGAGACAGAACACAAGGAAATTTATGTCGGCTTGGTCATACTGTGAAAATCTCGGGAAATTATCTAAAACATTAGGTTTGAGTTTAAGTATTTCATTCTGTTAAGTTTTAATTTCAATTTCAATTTCACCTTTTTAAAATTCTGTTGTTTCAAACCGCGGGATCCCTGTGCAAAAAATGACATGGCATTTTGATCCTATGTGGCGTGACACGTCTGCGTCAAAACGACGCGTTTTAAAATATTCTAGAGATCCCGATGTTCGAAATCGTGGGAACACCTACATTAGGAATCCGTTGTTTCAAATCGAGGGAGTCCATGTCACGGAATTAGGTTCTTTTTCCATTTCTCTCTTCTTTCTCCACACTTCCTCCACACTTCCTCCATTCTCAATTCTGCAACGGCTCCAAGTCACATACCACTTCGTCGGTATGGAACATCATATATTATTGGTTAATTGTACTGAACTTGCATGTTTATTGTTAACTGTACTGAAATTTAGTTGGTTTGAGTTAATATGATGTAGTTGTGGTAGTATTATGTGATTTTGTTTAAAATGTGTTGGTTTGTTTATAGATAAGGTGTATGTGTCCAATTTTGAAACGTTGGAAGATGAATATGATAGGGATGAGATGAAATAGTTAGAAATGATGACCGGTGATTCATTTGTGGTGGTTTCCGAACCGTCTTTCACTCAATCTTATTGCTCACCAATCCTACATTCCGCGATATATCTATTTCGAATGAAAATTAGCATCCTATCAATCAAGATGATTGTTCTTTGTGGGTTGGGAGGATATGAGAATCGAAAGAGGAAGCTAAGTATTCTGTTCAGCTATATTTGGTTATGAACAGAGTTGAGTACAAGACTTGTAGGTCGACTCCTGATGTGTTGGTATGCACTTGTAAAAGTGTGTCACAAATTAAGATTACAAGGAGATAGAAAGTGGGTTATTTGGCGCTTGTTGAGTATATAGAAGATCATACTTGTTTCAGACATACACAAGGGAAAATTTGAAGCGATGAACACTATCAAGGAATGGAAACCTTCTTGTGGGTATCATAGGTTCTGCCTTCGATATTTGAAGAGTAATTTCAATTCGAAGTTAAAAAATGAGACTCTCTTAAAGGATGAATTGTGAAGAACTGGATATATCATGGATTAAGCAAAATTTAGGACAACTTACACTATTTTGCTTTGATGTCTGCATTAGAAATCAAGGATAAAAGAGTGGCTGGAAGATATTCCACTAAAACAATGAACTCTTGCGTTCGACGAATAATATATGGGGTTCTATGACTACGAACTCATGCGAGTGCAATTACAATGTCTTAAGGGTTGTCGGGATCTGCCTATCTGCGCCTTTGTTAATTCCACTTTCATGCAACCTAATAAATATGACACAAGAACCATCCAGTTCCATTCCCACCGAAGATAGACATCAATATTCATGAGCAAACTGCACATACAGTGTGTTAGCAGTTAGTTTTTACTTGCAGTACATATTCTGCTTATGTATCTTCTTATTGTTCACTACTAATTAGTAGATTCTATTTTTCAAGACTACTTTGATCGACATACATGAGATTATAGTATAGACGGTGGACTTCGAAGCACCTTTGATGTAAATATTAAAGCGAAGACATGCACGTGTGGGAGTTTTGTAGCATTTCATTTACCGTGCAGTCACGCACTCGTGGTATGCAAAGTTTTTCATTTACAATTTATAGACTACGTCTCGTACGAGTATACTATCATGGCACATAATAGGACATGGTCCGGGATTTTAGAGTTACCTCTAGAGACTTCTTGGTTCCACCGGTCATTTATATGTTCTGAACCCTGCATACAAGCAAGTCATAAAGGGTTGAACACCTACTATCAAAATTCATAGCGAGATGGAATGGCCAGACAGCCAATCTCGAAGCCAACAAGATTATGAGATTGGTGAGACTTCGGTAACACAAGTGCAAAAAGAGTTCATCAATGTTAGACTTGTGGAGCTGAAAGCCACAGTCATCCATATCAACTTGAATGTTATTGTACTAAACATTTGTATAGTCCTTGGATGTTTTTCACTGTGACAATTTAAGAATGTTTTAAATAACCATTCAAATGACGCACTAGTTTCATCAAACAATATAGCAGCTCCAAATATTACAGTCGATCTATGATGATTTAGTCCAATAAAGACACCAAATGGACGACTTTCCTTGTTTGTTGAATATGTAGTATCAAAAGAAACAACATCTCCAAATAAACCATAGTCAATCCTGATCCGTGCATCTGCCCAAAATATATTCGTGATTTGTTCTTCATTGTCCAACTGCATGTCATAGAAAAAGAACGGATTTTTTTCTGCTTTTTTTGAAAAGTAACTAAGAATACTCCCTGCATCACCATATATCAAATCATGTTGTCTTCTAGTTCGTAAGAAGTTTCTGTGATCTAACACTGTGAAACCAGTGCACTCCACTCCACCCACTCTCTTACTCATAAATTTATGTGACTGTTTCACCAAAATGCCTGACGCATCTGCTAATTCTATTTCACTTGCTTGAATGTCTGAAATTCGTCGTTGAGATGTCATCATATGAGTTGTTTCACTAGTGTGCAATAAATGATTATGCTCCAAGCATAGCATATAAACTCGATATTTTCCAAAGCTTGTCGGGGTTCTATGAATGCCAAACTTCACTTCACAATTTGTTCTTGTTTCAGGTCTTTCTCTTTTTCTTATTTCAGATCCACCTTGTTCTCTACGTTTTCCCTCTTTATTGCATACAAACACAACATTAGAAGGTAGTCCATCCTTTTTGCTTGTATAATTATAAAATCTGCGAGGAAAAAAACCCATTCTTGC
This sequence comes from Sedum album, assembly GCA_006409495.1. Lineage (NCBI taxonomy): Eukaryota > Viridiplantae > Streptophyta > Magnoliopsida > Saxifragales > Crassulaceae > Sedum > Sedum album. The sequence goes on along the minus strand of QZGG01000981.1, from coordinate 445 downwards.
CCCATAGTCAGTCCAAAACTCCCATGCTTCATCAACAGTATCAAAATCCATTCCTAACTTCGGAACATATTCAATTGGATTCCTATAAAATAACATAAGTTAAATGATATTATCAACTTAGTATGTGAAACTTTCAACAGATCCATTGTAAACAGAACGGTAAGAGATAATAAACAAAGTTGTAAACAGAAAATAAAGATGTAAAATTCAAATCAGAAAATAAACAAATTGAAGTTGAAAATACTCAGATATAGAACCTGGTACATTAACCATTCACTTCACCCAGTTTACGACTTACATGTCACTTGAAAATTGGAAACCACTCTCTACGTATGAAGCCCGATACAATGCAACTGTCATGAGCGAATCTTGATATATATTCGGAAGTAAAAGAGGGAAAATCTGATAATAGATTGATATTGCCGCCATTTGGCCTCATCAGTTT